>VXBZ01008857.1:59551-72008 GCA_013399135.1 Heliornis fulica | reverse complement strand
TTTTGTGTGTGTGTGTGTGTATCATTACTGGTAGGTTTCCCTTATAAGCTCTCTTTTAAACTTTCCTCTATGGACTGTTCTTTATGTACGTTTATTTTGCAACATTGAACATTTTCAGACAGGATCTTCAGATATACCATTGATATTCTTTGAAAATTTTATCTCTGGTATCAGAGCTTTGTATAAAAGTTAGCTATTTCTGTGGAAACCATTTTAAATAAGAAAAACTTCTGGAAAGTTTTTCAGAGAAACTTAAAGTATTTCTACAATTGCTTAGATCATAGAATAGCTCTAATCATCATGGGATGACCATCAGCCAGAAGTGTGAACTCATGTCCAAGAAGGCAATTGGCATTCTGCAGTATATTAGAAGGGGTGTGGTTAGTAGGTCAAGAGAGGTCCTTTTCCCCCTCTACTCTGCCCTGGTGAGACTGCATCTGGAATATTGTGTCCAGTTCCGGGCCCCTCAGCTCCAGAAGGACATAGAACTCCTTGGAAGAGTCTAACGCAGGGCCACCAAGTTGATGAACGGCAGAGGGGTTGGACTAGATGATCTTTTGAGGTTCCTTCTAACTCCTAACATTCTGTGGTTCTGGGATTCTGTGATCATTCATAGGGCTTTTCCCCACTTATAGCTTCTATGACTTCATTGTGCAATGCAAACAAGACAACAAACATTTCCCACAGTGTTGTTTTTGCTCTCTTCTAATCCTAATATTGCCCTCTGAAACATGAGTAGATCAACATCATTATGCCCCATATCATAGTGAAGTTGGTTTACCATGTGTCTGGATGTAGTTTCCATCCTATAAGCAGTGCAGTCACATAAGCACAGATCTCCACATTGACTAAATAACTGTGGGTTATTTATATTTTGGCCTATAATGTACTGCAGGACACTGTGTTTGTAATACTGGATTCTAAATAGCATTTTTGGGCTTTGGTGCAAAAATCACACAGAAAGGCAAATAGAGTTGGGGCAAGAATATTAATTCCACAAGGATTTTATAACACATAGATCAACACCATCAGGCTTGACTCAGGAAATCCAGCTGCACTTAGCATTGATCAGCTGTCAAAACAGACTTCTTGTCTTCATCAACTTCACTGTGAGTGAAGTCTTCATTTAATGCCTTGTTGATCAGAGGTGGCCATGTTTACAATAAAGTGCCTAAACACAAAGTAATTAATGTATATGCAGTAAAAATAGATCCAACTTCCCTCAAAAGTAAATACATTTATACCTCAAGCACTAAAAATGGAAATACATAAATTCAGTTAAAATATTGTAACAGTTTCAACTAAAAACCGCAGGTATGTTAGCTTGTCACTCACAACCCTCCCAGACCAAACATTCACCCTCTTTTCTCAGAAATGCATTAAAAGCTACAGGACAGACTATAAATTGTTACTTGTTCCTTCTTTATTTTCATGAACCATTTGTGAGCTTCCATGTAAATCCTTCCCTTCTTCCCCTATATTTGGTGCACTTACACAACTAAATTTGCTGGGTGTTCCTGTTGCAAAAACACTCAGTATTAAAAGAAGGGAGGGGGAAGGATCAAATAATAAAAGGTCTGATCACTGAGAGGGTAGAAGCAGTAGTAACAATGAAAAGAAATTGTAAAAGATGCAATCACCTTACCATTCATGTTGGCTTCCTGCTGTCTTTAGTGCTTTCTGAAGTGGACAGCAGTTAAGTGACAGCCTTTTTGTCTTTTAAGTGCCTTTGGCTGCAGGCACAGGCATTTTCACAAGTACCGCACATTTAACCTTGTTCAGAAAACTACCTCTGTAAGAAATAAGCCTAACTGAAAAGCAGTTGAAGTTTCCAGAGCCTCATGAGATCCTCTGTGGTCAACTGCTGGGCCGAGTCATGATGGGGAACGAAGATGAACATCAGTCTGTATTGTCTTGGTATTGTAAACCAAGTAAGTGAGGGGTAGACGACCCCACTGACTTTGAACAATATACCTGCAACACCTCTGGCAGAGATGGTGAAAAATTCAAGTGGTCTTGCTTGCTAGCAAGATTTGGGCACTATCTCATCAGTTTAATTAATCACTAGGGAATATTATACAATGCTGCTCTGATTATAAAGTAATGAGTCCATCAGGCACAATTAGGGCCCAGTTGAAACACTGTAGTTTGCTTGAAAACCATTCAAGTAAACAATTGTGGGTCCTGGATGGGGCTCCTTTACTAATTAGTCCATAGAGAACCGAAGTATTAGCTTTTCCTCAACAAGGCATTTCCTAATGCTTAATAGTGTTTTACTCGTGCTTCAAGTCTTGCTGGTAATTAAAGGCAGATTTTCATATAGGTATCCATTTCATCACCATAGCATCCTCTTAGAAATGTTTCTCCCTGTGACATGCCAAACTGCTCTGCTGTTACATCATCCCCAAAGGTACCACATGTGACATGATGTAGTAGCATCAAGGAGAAAGAAGTGTTCACAGTGACATATTGTTACAGAAAGCCTGTCTTTGGTGGCAAGAGAATTTACAGGAAAAGTTGCCCAGCTACTCCACTGAAGAGGAGAGAGGTTTGATGACACTAAATTACATTCAACTTCTGTGAATTTTAGGTACTTGCAAGTTCCTATAAAAAGAATATCTATTTGGAAATTCAGCATCACTAATAAATGAGTTACTGCATTTAATCTAGCATTAATATTTAGCTGTCTCATCTCAACTTTTGAATATAGAAGAGGGCTAACTAGCCCTAATATTTAACTCAGTGGTGGAGTGGAAATTGCACTTGGATACAGTCCTACAAAATATGTGGAAGACAATCACGTGACAAACACACTTCTGGATCACGCTCATTGGAAGAAATTTTCGGTGCTTTTACTAGAGTACAAAATGATGCCCTCTGTTCTTATTCTCTCTCTGTTGACTCACACATCTACCTGAATATTTACTCAAAGGTGAGAAAATTTTGACTCCCACTTTCTGCATATGCAAGCTGGTACATAGCTTGCATATGCAGAATGCAATATGCAAGGGGATGCATATTGAATTCTGAATAGGGAGAATGCAGAATGGGATAGCTATAGGGATGGCTGTAAAAACTCCCAGAGCAGGTCAGTTCCAGAAAATACAAATTTACTCAATTCAAGCAAGTTAAAAATCCTCTGAACAAGAACTAGACCAAAATGGGTTTGTTCTCCTCATTCACAAATCAACATACTATATGTTTCTCTAAAGATGTGTTCTTGTACTGAAGTTAAACTTCTGGGGCAATTCAGAAGAGCTTCAGATGTACCAAAAGCTGATGAGAAGAAGTTCATCCATATCAGGTTACTTAACTCCTTCTTATTCAGCTAGAATTAAAACTGTTCACCCTACAGTAGTGCAGCTTTCTAAAAGAACCACTATACATCTGAGTATTGAGTATACGCCTGACTTGCTGAGTGTTGCAAGGAATTCATATGGATAGACAGACACTGTGACTTCTGACATGTTAGTATTTCTGACTTACAACTTAAGCTCCATGCTTGCCACAATCTTAAGGTGAAACCAAAGCAAATCAAGTAATTGTTTCTTTGTCACGTTTCTGAACACTGTTACTGGGGTTATATTTTGGTGGCTTTCTTGTTTTTGTTTTGGCTTTGTTGTGACTTGGTATTTTTCACCCGTGTGAAAACTTTCCAAGCTCTAACAGCATTAGGAGTGATGTGAGGCTAGCCTGGAAAGTAGTGGCTGTCTCACCTTACAAGGAGGAAAGAACTCCCAGATGGTGCTTTGTTTCTTTCAAGGTGATAGATACCCCAACATGCCAAGGTTTCCTGAAGCTACTGCAGTGCTTTTTTTCACTCTTACAAAAGGATAATTCTAGGTTGGTAAACATGAAAATACATCTCTCTTTTGTCTGGCACAGTTTTGTGGAAAGCGCCAAAAAACTGAAATGAGGGCATGAGGCTTGTATTGCACTTAAAGTTACCTTGATGGTAAAACCAACGAAACCTGCACTTATGGCTTGTCCAGGCTTGAGTCTATTCACAGGATTTACCAGCATCTCACATACTCCTGCTTGTACAAGCACACAGTGTTTCTAGTTTCTGAAGCTATACATTTCTGTTCCTTTTTGTGCCTCAAGAATAATAATTTAAGACATAAATGCAATTGTTACCTAATTAAATACAAAAGAAAACTATAGCCCTATTTTTTTTTCACTATGATGGTTCACTAACATTCAGTTGTGTAACCTTTTTATAATCCTGGAAATGCTCAGATGGCATCTAGGTTAATAATGGCATCAGAATTATAAATTTATTTGGGCTTTCTGGATTCCTTAAATCATTTGACTATCAATGAAGTAAAATATAATTTCTTGCTGCTTTTCCTCAATAGCACCTGAGATTGCCATGTAGTTTTACAGTGTAGTTTTCAACAGTGATCAAGTGTGGATTGGGTTAATTTTTCTTTGGGTTTTTTTGGGTTAATTATAATCAATGGCAAATTGCATCATACAACATCTCAAATTCTCATTGACATACATATTCACTTCTTCAATTTTTCAAATTCCTCCTTAATCAAAGCGAGCTATGAATATTTGGCTGAAAATGACAAAAGTGGCATTACTGTAGCTATTTTGTAAGCTACATGGTTTAAGCTGGTGTGCTCAGTCCAGCTACTCCTGAATCCTGCTGGGCAATTTCAGAAGAAAGGACTGTAAATTGACAGATAGAGCTAAGCCCTGATGGCTCAAGGGCCTATCACTCAAGAAAAGGAGCAGGCTGCTTGTTCTCTAGTAAGAGGACTTTTGGTGTAAGAGCTGTTAATCCAGCAGACTGCACCAAAAGCAGACAAAAGGAATCTCTTGAAAGAAAAAAAAATCCTCTTTGAACACTCTTACATTTCTCAATACAGAATGTATTTATTGTTTTTTTTCTGTGCCTAGAATTCTATGCAGTGGCAGTGACTACATTGTGCTGAGATACCTTTATAATAAGGCCAACCGGGGAACATTTTTCAGCAGCATTTCACCCTCCCTCCCCTGAAGCTCTCTCATGCATCGTATTCTCCTGAGTTTTAAGCCGGAAATTAGGTTGGAAGAGCAGTAAGACTGAGATATAATCGTCTGAGTATCATAAGCATCCCCATACTGTGTTCGCTGTGTGTGAAAATAAAAAACATTCCTCCTGCTTAGCCATCCCCCCAGTTTTTATGTGGAGTCTAATGGTATCTGAGAAACAAAACTCCTTTGTTTTTTATTGGAGAGATTTCTTACCCCCTGGAGCTGAATTTGTCTTCCCTAGAGCCATCAGAAGTGGTCTTGAAAATCTCCACTCTCCACACCCGCTTTGGGGATCCATTCTTGCAATCCCTCACATTCTCAAGATGCTTGTCCCCAGTGTCAGGCAGCTTGCTATTGATACATCCTCAGTTTTAATGTGTTATTCATATTTCTCTGAGTTCATCAGTGTCTCAGCTTGTTATTCTCGCTGTTCCTCAGAATAATAGAGCTTAGTGAGGCAATTTGTGCTCAGCTTCTGTGGCGTGTGCCAGTAACACATTCTATTCAAAAGTAGTACAGAAAAAATAGCAACCATGTCTAATCACTTTTCCCCCGGAGATTTAATGCACAATAACACTCTGTCTAACTGCACTCGGTTAACTGTTTTTTAAATAATACCTTCGACTGTAGAATTGCTCAGACAATCCCTTCAAAGGACCACTTCTCCCTCCTCACTTTGGCTGTAGCTCCTGATAGAGACTCACTTGTGATCATGTCTCATCAGTGCAAATAAGGAATAATGCCTTTAAAGCCAACACAGTTACAATGGAGTAAGACATAAGAGACTCAAGCCCTCAGCTTCATGTAATACACAAAGTTGCTGTTATCTGCACCTTGGTGATATAATTGCAATGCCTGCTTATACACTGACATAGCTTTGCACTAGATTGACTTTTCATTTCTGTGCCAGTATAAACTACACCATAAATTTAACTTTATGTTAAGAGTTGATTTAAAGTATTAAAAGATTAAAATTAAGTATTTTCTAGGGCTCGCTGCCCCACTACAAGCCAAATCAAACATCCAATTTTGACAGATTTCAGTGCACAGGAGGAACAGAATTTTCTCCTGCTATATCGTCTGTTAAGCACAGTGTGCAGACTTGCATTCATCCTCTCATGCATGCATGAGATCAAGTATCAAGAGGCATGAAACATAACAAATCAGATATTGTAAGTTCTTCAGCCTCCATTTTTTAATACTGAGCATCTCAAGTGCCAAAAAAAGTTCATCATTTTTATTATTTATTTATTATTGAGAGATATTTTCATCTTAGAATTTATGTAACAGGGAATTAATAAATATTTAACAGATGAAATTGACAGACATCTGACTGCGTTATCCATGATACAAGTATCTTCTAGATGCTTCTATGTCCCATGGAAATATAAAATAATTTCTTATTATTTTAATTTGAGAACTTGGAAAAATGCATTGAATTCAGGGGAAAGTTATCATTTGCAAAGGATTTAAGAACATATTTGGTAAAATAAAGGACAAGAACAACACTATGTTTGTTTTATCACATAGCTAAAGCAATCTATTCTCTGTCTATATTGCTTTAGTTTAAAGACTGAAATGTGTTAACTTCCCTCAAAATTTTGTAGGTGGCACACAGGATAGCAATAAAGAGGAACTGCATACAGTACACAGCATACAGGCCCTGGACCAGCTTGGTAGCTACTGTTCCAAGACCAAGTCAGAATTATGATTTGCCATTTCTATACCATCCTTAAATCATTCAGCTATCTCACAAACACAGGCAGGTGTGATATTTACGGTCTTGGTCAACAACTGAGCATCTCTCCAGGTTTGACATGCTACAGATCTGTTGTTTAGATTGTGTAATGGCAAACTTGTGGTTTTTTGCTGTTNAAAATGAAGCAACTGGTACTTTTCCTTGAACCCTCATAGTGTTAAAAGCTGTGATTTCTGTGAGATCATCTTCACTGAGAAGAAATATAGGACACTTCAGACATGGAATACTCACAGAAGACTCAATTGCTTGACATCAATAGGCTCTTTTGTACTTTAAATACCTTTTCAAATCAAATCAACCTTTTCCTCTGTAGATGAGGCTTGATCAAAATTTTAATAAAATCAGCCTGATTTAAATGTTATACTCAGCATTCCTCATGTTCTTCCTGTACTTCATGAGGTCAGAGAAGCTTTTTCAGGTTTGTACTACCAAACCAGCTGCACTATGTTGAAAGAAATAGTGCATGTGCTAATCTTAACCTTCATTTAAAATATGTACATGAGAAATGGTTTTAATGCTGAGGAGGTGAAGTGTTAACATTTGGAAGTAAACCAGAGGAGTAAAATAAGGTTTGAGTTCTTCCAACCTAGCCATCAAGAATGGTTACCTCGGGATTTTTCAGGACATGATAAGACTTGCCCTGCTAGTTAGCTTCACACTGGTGTGGCAGAAAGGGCATGCTCAGGGTGCAAAATGCACAAGTCCTCTCTGACCTCTTATTTGAGGATGAACTCCTGCAGAAAAGAGTGATACACAGCCAAGGTCTGTTACATTAGAGCGAATTTCTAAAAGGCATTCTCCCTGTCCTCCACAGCATTTCCAGTGCACAAACTCAGAAATTAATTTCATTCTGAAACCTGTTGCCTAGAAAGATGTCTATGACTCGTCAAATGCCTTGGAATGATGATAGAAATAACAGTGCAGTTGTTATGGCCCTATAGACACCAAAAGTTAATTTTGAGAAAGAAAACTATCCATGTTTTAATACTAAGCGTAAAATGAAGGCAAACCTGTAAGATTTAATAGACAGACCTGTAGATTAATATTTTAGTAGAGGCATACATTAATATGTTGTACATATAGATTTGTTGTATTTATGTTATAAAAATGTTAGATTTTTTATCCACATACAAAGTTTAGTGGTTCACTTATGTAATTTACCCAACACCTTGAGAAATTTGGTTTAGGATCCATCACAGGACGCATTTTCCTACATCCTTCTGCTAGTGTGTCAGAATATGCAAGATTTCACTGCAATGAAACAAATCTGCTCCTGTGGACAGAGGTATATCTAAACAGAGATGTTTTCATGGAAAAGTATATATCTATACTGAAGATTTATTAAAAAAAAAGAAAGTAAAATTTCTTATTTCAATTATTTTCCCATTTCTTGATGAAGCTCAAATAGAACCACTTGATGAGCAAAGGAAGAAATAAGAGATGCAACGCAAAAATAAGAACATATTTTTTATTCTATGGGAAAATCATCGAAGCTGGTGAAAGGGCTGGAGGTCCTTTGTGTAGTGCCTGTGAGTAGTGTCTGAGGACTCTAGGTTTGTCTAGTTAAGAGAAATGAGGGTAACCTCATTACTCTCTACAGCTTCCTGATGATAGGACATGGAGAGGGAAGTGCTGAGCTCTTCTTCCTGGGAGCCAGTAACAGGACACATGTTCAAAGCTGCACCAGGGCAGTTCAGACTGGGCATCAGGAAGCATTGCTTTACCGAGAGAGTGGGCAATCCTTGTAACAGGCTTCCTAGACAGGTGGTTGATGCCCCAAGGCTCTCAGTGTTTAAGAGACATTTGTACACTCCCCTTAATGACATGAACTGAAATGAAACTGGTTGTTGAATACATCGCAGAGTTAAGTACAATTATTGTACTGAGACTGGCAGTATGACTTTGTTAGAGTTGGAGTTTCTAAGTAGGGTGAATTCTTGTGTTGTAGACAAAGTGATTAGCAGGTGTCCACGAAATGCAGCTGCATGTCATTCAGATGCACAGATTGTGCAAATGCCTTGGGGTCCCTTACCTTGCAGCCACTGCCAGAGGCCCTGTTTCTCACTTGCATGTGTCTCATGAGCTTCCATCTGAAAGATTGTGGCAAGTAAATTGTTCCTTTGGGAATCACTGTTACCCAAAACTAGACTACAACAATTCTTTTTAAGTGGGTAGGAACTCTATTAACTAATTATACTCCAAAACATGAAATATAACATATAAGACTTCTGATATTTGCTTGGAAGAGAGGGAAAAGAAAGAAAAAGTTTCCAAAGTACAGTGATATTTCCATTATAAAATCAATTTTCCCAAATGGGCTGCAGTTTGCAGAGAACAATGCAAGATTTCAAAATGATGTACTATGCTTTGCTCTTTTCTGATTAACAAAAATGTTTTCTCTTTGTTTTTATTCTGGCAAAACCCCCACATTTTTTGGTTATTGTTGTTTTATGCCAGCCATTGTGTTTGTCTTTATGAAATTGATGATTTAAAAGAAAATAAAAGCTGCATTGCTATAATCATAGATGTCTAAAAAATTCAATCAGAAGATAATTATAATAATAAAAGCTCTTTCAGATTCAATGAGTTACAACTGGTAGAATAATAATTGTTTCTGGAAAAATAAGGTTATTTTTTCTCCCTTTCAGATGAGTAATATGGTTTGGAAAGATTGTACTATCTATCTTTATTCAAGTCACAGGATGAGAATGAATTCAGTTTAACATAATTGACAGGCATCCTGAGGAAAGAAAGAAGAGAAATGAGATTTGTTCTTGGTCAACCAGAACTACTTAGGTTTAATGGGATTGTGAACACATTTGAACTCTCTTTTTGTGCTGGAAGTTGTTTCTGGTAGACTTACCCTAACTTTTAGCTTAGTCTTGCTGTGGTAAAGAACATAATTGCATTTTGACTACAGTGTGATGAAAAAAATAGAATATTAATTTTTGCAAAAGATGGCTGGAACAAGGGTACTGTGACAATATCCAAATGTGGGATTACTCCATAAAGTCTTGAAATGAGGTGGATTCCTGTGTCTAAGCGACTAATGGATGGCAAAGATGAATGGAATGGTTTTGGCTGAGATGGAGTTAATTTTCTCCATAGTAGGTAGTTTGGGTTTGTGCTGAAGACAGTGTTGGTAACACAGGGATGATTTCATTCCTGCTATGTAGTCATTATATAGAGCCGAGGCCTTTTCTGTGCACCTCCAGTGTGGAGGCTGGGGTACAAGGAGCTGGGAGGGAACACAGCTGGGACATCTGACCCCAGCTGACCAAAAAAATATTCCATACCCTTCAATGGCATGCTCAGCATATAAAGGGCTTAGAGAAGAATTAGGAAGAGGCATTTGGAGTGATGGCATTTGTCTTTCAAAGTCACCATTATACATGATGGAGCCCTGCTCTTCTGGGGATGGATGGCTGCCCATGAGAAGTGGGAAATGAATTCCTAGTTTTGCTTTGCTTGTGTGTAGTTTTTGCTTTACCTATTAAACTGTCTTGATCTCAACCTGTGAGTTTTCTCACTTTTACTCTTCCAATTCTCTCCCCCATCCCAACATGGGGTGTAAGTGAGCTGCTGCCCATCATGCTTACCAGCTGGCTGGGGGGAAAACGTGGCAATGACAAAATGAAATTATTTGGCACAGAAGCTTACATGTCCGGGCCATGAGCAGGCGCAGCTGTTCCGTATTGTAAAGTTTCTATGTGAACATATAAAGAAAATGTCCTCTATTTCCCGATTTAGACTTTGTCTGTGATAAAATACTAGATTGAATCAATGTGCCTCTACATTTCAGCATGCTATTGTGGTTCACCTGTATTGTGTGTTTCAAAATGTCCATAAAATAAAAGGAGTCTTTTTACTTCATGCTGTCTTCATCTTTAGTGAGTTATAATTTCCTTGAATGTCTCACAGCAGATACTGCAATATTCTCCGACATGTTACTATTTTTTGGTAGCATAATACTACCTACAGATGAACCAGGAGCATACTCTGTTATGAACTATGGAAACACAGAACAATTAACCCTTTGACCTTCAGAATTAATGAAGTCTTGTGTCAATTAATATTTTCTTTCATGTTTGAGTTCCCATGTGTACTCTTTGATTATTAGGAAAAAAAGTACTTGCTATGAAAGCTCCTTTTTACTGAGGCTTTGTTAGGATACTTGCCTTGTAGGTTTGTTTGTACAAAATTAATAGGAAATTACTACCTTTTGAGATACAAACCTCTGTCAAATTTGGCTGAAATGATGAGCTTGTTCAAACTTTATTGGTAGGAGATTAATCTATAGAGAGCAGGACTGCTATAGACTCTATTTAAGAAATAAAGCTACCACAGCAACCTGATCCAAGGAGTGTACACCATGAACCTCCCCCCCCAGAAGACAGCAAATGTCTTTGGCAAGTGAGGGCGCTTAGAAAGACATCCCTGAATGTCTTTCAGGGACAGAGACAGAGAGCCAGAAGCATGTAAGCATTGCCTCGTCTGAAAAGCTGCCATGAGAATTATGGAGGAATTTGAAGGAGTATAATGAGGTTTTGCAGGTGTTCGTAGGACGCCTCTAGTTTGAATAAAGAGGCAAACAAAATCAAGCAAATAATGGTGATGACTTAAACTGACTTACCATCAAAATAAGTCAGCCTTAGATATGAACGGGCACACCCTATATTTGGGATATTTTTGGTGTGTTTTCCATTCACATTGCATATAATATGAGAAACAAGTACTGCTTAGTACTGCTTCCACAAATTAATTTGCTGCTGTCTTTAAATTAACGATGGCTATGATTCTAAGGCTAATCAATGAATCTTTCAAAAACCTTAATTAACAAGGAAACATTCAGATGATTCCAATGTGACATACAAAAATATATAGGCATTTGTGAAGACGTCTTTTACTTTCAGGCTTCACATACCTTCAGCAGATACTAAAAAATATTTTGTAAAATACTGCAAAATAAACTTAAATGACTCACAGCATTATCTGTATCATTCAATCTCTAATATTGATACATCTAATATGCCTTGATGACACGATTCTGAAAAAAGCTTCAGCATTTATAGCTCCTAGAAGTCCTCAAAACTTCAGTGAGTGTTCAAAGCCTTAGACAGGGAGAAACACAACTCAGTAAGAATAAGGGTAAAAATAAATTAGAAAAAGACTAGGAATAGGCATAACAAAAAGCAGAAGTAAGACTACTCATAAGAATGAGAAAGAAGCCAAATTTTTCACCATTTTTCACCTTTTGTAGCCAAGAATTATTCAGAAATTGTTATTTCTTTTTAAGGGATTGGAAAAATGTTGATTGGTATAATGAAACTAAGGCACAGAAGAGCCACATATAAGTCAGAAACATTATTTTAACTAGCTACTAAGTAAATAGTAGAGTATTTGGTAGACTATTTTGCAGGGAAAGGACAAAATGGGTTCTTTTATGTGATTCATGTCTAAATATCTTTATCTGTAGGTAAGGCATATGGCAAAAGATGTTTTTGTTCTAATCACAATATTTTCTCTTTCACAGAGTTACAGAATTACAGAATGTGAGGAGTTTCGGTTGCAACAAGCCCAGGCAACGTTATAAGCTTGGGCAGGAGTGTCTGGAGAGAGGCTTGGCGGAAAGGGACCTGGGGGTGTTGGTTGGCAGCCGCCTAAACATGAGCC
>VXBZ01008857.1:17299-45799 GCA_013399135.1 Heliornis fulica | reverse complement strand
GCTGTTCAGCCTGGAGAAGAGGAGGCTCCGGGGAGACCTTCTAGCAGTCTTCCAGTGCCTCAAGGGGGCCTACAAGAAAGATGGGGAGAGGCTGTTTAGCAGGTTCTGTTGTGAGAGGACAAGGGGTAATGGTTTCAAAATAGAGGGAGGGAGATTTAGATTGGATATTAGAAAAAAGTTCTTTACTGTGAGAGTGGTGGAGCACTGGAATAGGTTGACCAGGGAGATGGTGGATGCCCCATCCCTGGAGACGTTCAAGGCCAGGTTGGATGAGGCCCTGAGCAAGCTGATCTAGTTGGGGGTGTCCCTGTTTCTTGCAGGGGGGGTTGGACTAGATGACCTCTGGGAGTCACTTCTAACCCTAATCATTCTATGATTCTATGTTTCTATAATCTAAAGGGATTCTATTTCTGCCTTTGGTCCTTGATGGGGAATCATCCAAACTAGAGTTCTTTAGTGCTGAACGCAGAATAGCCAACTCATTCTCCATTTCTCATCTTCGGTCATTTATCAGTGAGATAACAGATATTATGAGTGCTCAAGTGACAGTTTGTGAGTTAAGCCCAAGGATTTCCAAGGCCAAAATAAAACATAACACTGTTCTACTAAATCACCCAGGGAAGCCAACTGCAACTGCAGACCTCATTACCTGACCTAAAGTTAAAGTTTTGTGCTGCTTCCTTCAGCTAATTCAGTAAGGTTCTTTGGAGAGTATCTAAATAGTCATCCACAAAAGTAAAAGCAAAAATAAACTACTTGATGCAGATGCAGTTGTGGGTGTTCCTTTTAATACATCTTTGACCCATCCTTCTACAAATAGCAACTTTTATACCAGTGTATACTGAGCCATCTGCTCATGTATTATAATAAGGAGTAAAAAAGGATGTCTGTTAAGCTTGTGTGCCTGTGTATGTGTGTGTATACATAAAATAAAACATATGGCTGGTAAACTGAACTGGGGATGGTTTTTCCAGCCAGTTGCAGGCAGAGCCCAAGCACACCATAAAGGTTAAAATGTATGCCTCTGTTCAGCTCTGGTGCTTCCAAGGCTAACCAAGGAATAAGGCAGCTAGCAGGACAGCTGCCAGCTTTCATTAGCATCCAGAGAATTAGCACAATGTAGCAGATGCTGGAGATAGGTGGACTAGGGAAAACAGAAGAAAGAGTAAGTGGATGTATCACTTCTTTACCTTCCCCTTCTGGTGCTCATAACGTGCCGTTTTCTTTTGTTCACTTTCACTCATCCAAGCATCATGTAGTGCGTAAATAACCTGCATTTTTCTTAACAACAATACTTCCAGAAAAAAAAATCCTTAGAAGATGATTTCATGTTTTGTCAGAAAAGATAGTGGTGTATTATTTACACTTCAAATGACAGAAATAAGAAAAATATTTGCCTACCCATATCTATACTTAGAGTAATAAAAAAAAAAAAAAGCATGGGTTAGATTATAAAAACACCAGACATCCATTTTCTTCTTGTTTTAGCCAGATGACTCACTGAACTTTATGAAGAAAATAAGTCAAGTGCTACTTTTCTGTTGTTTTTATCCCTTCCCTTCCCTTCCCTTCCCTTCCCTTCCCTTCCNCTTTCCTTTCCTTTCCTTTCCTTTCCTTTCCTTTCCTTTCCTTTCCTTTCCTTTCCTTTCCTTTCCTTTCCTTTCCTTTCCTTTCCTTTCCTTTCCTTTCCTTTCCTTTCCTTTCCTTTCCTTGTCATGATTAAAGTTTTCATAAGACCCAAGGGAAGTTCCGGCAATGAATTCTGAAATACGTTCAGTGGTCCAGTAAGCATGATAATCTTTTGGCTTAGGGAAAATAAAGGACTCATAGTCTCTTCCATAACTGTTGATCACCCTCAAACTAAGATAGTTCTTTCAGTCTATCTAAAGAGAATTTATATGTATTCAAAAGAGAAACATACACCAAGAAAAACATGAATGGTTACAGGATAAACACATGATAAGGATGCCTTTCTGCACAGGCAAGAGAGATAGTATCCTATAGGATGTCAGAACTAATGCAGGTGATGGATTTTTCTTCTTTTTGTAAGATAAGTAGCAATGGAAAATAGCAATACAAATGATCCACATAAGCAGGGCTTTTTTGAGTCCTCTCATTGAGACAGAAGAAGTTTCAGTTCCAGCTGGCTGATGTACACTTTGATTGCTGAGCCTTGAACTCCAGGGAAATAAGGAGAGGAGAATGGAAGAAGAATTTGAGAGGCCTTCCCTCTGCTGAAGTGGCAGAGCCCATGAATCTAGCCAGTGACATTAATGAAAAGCTGAGGCATTGCACAAGGCTGATCAATCACAGAAAATAGAACAGCCACATCTAAATCCAATTCCGGGGGCTGAGCTTTTACATTCCCCCAAAGTCTCTAATTGCCAACACACTTATTCCTTCATTTGCAGTAAATACTCCCCTGTGAAAATTCCTCTACCCATCAGCTGTTACCTGGATGTCTAGCAGAATAGTGCTGAAATGAGGTCTTCATATACCTTAGCTGTTCAGGGTAATATCACAGCTCTTACTTATTATGTTTTGCCCACCCCATCTTACAAATGTTACTTAACTGTGTTTACAAATGTTATTTAAGTTTTGGATGTCGCAGGGAGCAGAAGGAATGACTGCATAATGTCCTTTGGCAGATGAAGATGGCTGGAGACAGCACAAACTGTGAAGTAGGAAAGGAGGAGCCTTGTTTCTTAAAAGTAGCTGCCTTTGAGCACAGGAAGGAAATAAGCCATGCCATGGTAAGTTAAAGGAGGACAAGGGAGATAACTTATTCCATCTTCTTTGACATCAGATTAAACTGATGGTGAATGGTACAAAAAAAAAAAGAGTAAAAAGAAGTATTGTCACCAGTCTACAGAATGCATTTATCTGACTCTGGCCTAGAACAACAATGTGCTATCAAAGTTATTGTACTCATAGTAATATAAACATGATTCTTCAGGTATCTTGACACTAATAGACCTTAAGGTGGAGATGTGAGAGTTGGAGCTGGTGAGAGAGCTGAAGGATCTGAAGTGAGATGCCCATCGGGAAGGTTGGGTTGACTGCTGCAAGGGGAAGTCCAGATTTTGTATTGCAGAGGAAAGTGGTATAACTGCCACAGCATGAAGAACAGGCTGAATGGTAGTGGAACAGTTTTCATTAATGCTTGTTGAAATGCAAAACTAATTTTCACTTTGGTGTGTTTCTAGGGCTTTTGTTTGGTTTGTGCTGAATTCTGAGCTCTCAGACCATTTCAGCATGAAAAAACACAAGAGAGCTGTAAGCTTCGTTGCTCACATATTTGAATTACATATTTGTTTTAAAAGTTACTGTTCATTCCTTGTTTGATATTGCTCAAATAATCTAATCAGAGTGAAAAAAATCAGTGAAATGTGACTTTGGTAGCTAAAAACTAATTATGCAAAAATAGCACAAAAACTATCTGTCTATAAAGAAAACATGCACTAGAAATATTTAAAATAATTAAGACATGGGAATAAGAATATCATAACTTATTTGTGGACAATCAAGAGGCTAATAGAAAGACAAAACCATTAAAGAAATAATTCATTTAGTGGCTTTCAAATTATTATGGGAAAAAGAATTGTCTTTTCAATGTAGTAAAGGAGTAGGGAGAGAATATATTAGTAAGTTCTATGTTTACTGGCACATGTCTTGTCCTTTTTCTGACTTCTGACTAGCAGTGTTATTTAGATTTTAAAGGGCCAAACTTTCAAATAATGGAATCTCAGCTGTGGCTGCATTATTTTTTCTTACTGGCCTGCTGCATCTGCCTTCAAAGACAGCCTTCCCTGTGAGTAAAACATGGCCATGAGGGCACATTGCTGGCTCATGGTCATCCTGCTATCTACCAGGACCCCCAGATCCCTCTCACCTATGCTGTGCTCCAGCAGCCCAGTCCCCAACATATACTGGTACCTGTTCTTCTACAGATGCAAGACCTTACACTTGCCCTTGTTAAATCTCAATTAAACCTTGCAAGGTTTCATTCCGAGGAAGCCTTAGCTTTCCTAGTTGTCACCCTACATGCTCTGACAAGTCTTCTATTCCTCACAAGTGGCCACCCCCTCCTTTAGAATCTTTTCATTTGAGTGCCCAGCAGTCGCCTCTTTATCCACACATAGCTTCTGTCTCCCTTTCTTGATTTTGTTTCCAATGGGTTGCTCTGATCTTGAGCTTGGAAGAAGTGGTCATTGAATATGGACCAACTACATTGAGCACCTTTTCCTTCCAGCACGCTGTCCCATGGGATTTCCCCAGTAATTGCTCGAAGAGGCCAAAGTGTACCCTGCTGAAATCCAGGGTTGTGGTACTACTTGAAATTACCTTCCTACCACCATTAGATCCTCAACTCCACCTTCTCATGTTTGCTGCAGCCAAGGCTACCTTCACTCTTCACCACTTCAACCAGGACCTCCTTGTTAGTGAGTACAAGATCCAGCAGCACTCCTCTCCTAGTGGGCTCATCCAACATTTGCATCAGGAAATTGTCATCGATGAACTGGAGGAACCCCCTGGACTGCGAGTGGCTGGCTGTGTAGGCCTTCCAGCGAATATCTGAGTAGTTAAAATCCTCCATAAGAACCAGGGCCTGCAATTGTGAGGTTTCTCTCAGCTGCCTGTGGAAAGCCTCATCAACTTCCCCCTCTTGATTGGGAGGCCTGTAACAGACACCCACAACAGTATTCACCATGCCAGCCTGTCATTTAATTCTCACTCACAAACTTTCAACTTGTCCCTTGTCTGGTTCTGGATAGAACTCAAAACATTTGAGCTGCTCCTTCACACAAAGAACCCCTCCACTTCCTTTCTTTGTTGGCCTGTCAGTCCGAAAAAAGACACAGCCATCCATGGCCACATTACAGTCATGTGAGCTGTCTATCCTAGTTTCAGCTAGGATAGAGTTAATTTTAACCACCAAGTCTCTGTGATCGCTACTATGTCATACCCTTTTGACCGCATGCAGACTTCTACCTCCTCCTGTTTGCTCCCCATACTGCATGCATTGGTGTACAGGCATTTCAGAGAGCAGGCCGAGCACACCGTTTTCAACTTGGGACAGTATGAGATCTTCTGGCTTGCATTAGTACCAGAACACTGCCTCACTGATTAGAACCCAGTAACAACCCCAGCTCATTTCAAACACAGTTTAAAGCCTTATGAATGAGGTCAGCTAATTCTCTTTCCAGAAACCTACTCCCTCTGGACAATAAGCCCAGGGAAAATAAAGAAGAAATATAAATAATAAATAGTATAAAAACAAAATAATATAATAATATAGTAGATAATATAAAATTAAATAAATAAGAAATAAGGATCTGATATAACTAATGTGATGCAAACATTCTGAGCTATGTACTCTGTATGCATTTGCGGTACCAGAAAACAAGTGTTAGCTTCACTTGACTCTAGATAAATGCTATTGGAAGTGTAGAAACCAGCTCAGCTTTATTATCAGGTGCCTACATGTGTTCAGAACAGGATTAGCTGCTGCTTCTATGTAAAAAAATACTACAGCCTCCTCCCTTCTGCAATTCCAAAACCCAAAACATAGACAAAGAAGATATCGGAGAATATGTGAGAAGAATATTATTCTGAGAAGAATATGGATGTACTACAGGAAAGCTGAAAGAAACCACTACAAGCAGATTTCAAGAATCAGAAGCACTAACAGAAAAAACATTAGAAAGAAATGGCTAAAAAAAAGGGTAATTAAAAGCTCTTCAGGACTAACCATTCCCAGGTCTCTATGTCATGTTATCATTCTTGTGCAAGGTTTACCGTGTGATTTTTATATTTGATCATTTTTATAATCAGAAAGCAATTGCTCTCAGCTTTTGCCTCTGTTGCACCACAGCATGATGAATGCGTAACAGGAAAATGTTACGTAGGGAGGTACAATCACTAAAACCCTTTTTACACTGTAAAATGATACATGGNCATGTTCATCCTGCTATCTACCAGGACCCCCAGATCCCTCTCACCTATGCTGTGCTCCAGCAGCCCAGTCCCCAACATATACTGGTACCTGTTCTTCTACAGATGCAAGACCTTACACTTGCCCTTGTTAAATCTCAATTAAACCTTGCAAGGTTTCATTCCGAGGAAGCCTTAGCTTTCCTAGTTGTCACCCTACATGCTCTGACAAGTCTTCTATTCCTCACAAGTGGCCACCCCCTCCTTTAGAATCTTTTCATTTGAGTGCCCAGCAGTCGCCTCTTTATCCACACATAGCTTCTGTCTCCCTTTCTTGATTTTGTTTCCAATGGGTTGCTCTGATCTTGAGCTTGGAAGAAGTGGTCATTGAATATGGACCAACTACATTGAGCACCTTTTCCTTCCAGCACGCTGTCCCATGGGATTTCCCCAGTAATTGCTCGAAGAGGCCAAAGTGTACCCTGCTGAAATCCAGGGTTGTGGTACTACTTGAAATTACCTTCCTACCACCATTAGATCCTCAACTCCACCTTCTCATGTTTGCTGCAGCCAAGGCTACCTTCACTCTTCACCACTTCAACCAGGACCTCCTTGTTAGTGAGTACAAGATCCAGCAGCACTCCTCTCCTAGTGGGCTCATCCAACATTTGCATCAGGAAATTGTCATCGATGAACTGGAGGAACCCCCTGGACTGCGAGTGGCTGGCTGTGTAGGCCTTCCAGCGAATATCTGAGTAGTTAAAATCCTCCATAAGAACCAGGGCCTGCAATTGTGAGGTTTCTCTCAGCTGCCTGTGGAAAGCCTCATCAACTTCCCCCTCTTGATTGGGAGGCCTGTAACAGACACCCACAACAGTATTCACCATGCCAGCCTGTCATTTAATTCTCACTCACAAACTTTCAACTTGTCCCTTGTCTGGTTCTGGATAGAACTCAAAACATTTGAGCTGCTCCTTCACACAAAGAACCCCTCCACTTCCTTTCTTTGTTGGCCTGTCAGTCCGAAAAAAGACACAGCCATCCATGGCCACATTACAGTCATGTGAGCTGTCTATCCTAGTTTCAGCTAGGATAGAGTTAATTTTAACCACCAAGTCTCTGTGATCGCTACTATGTCATACCCTTTTGACCGCATGCAGACTTCTACCTCCTCCTGTTTGCTCCCCATACTGCATGCATTGGTGTACAGGCATTTCAGAGAGCAGGCCGAGCACACCGTTTTCAACTTGGGACAGTATGAGATCTTCTGGCTTGCATTAGTACCAGAACACTGCCTCACTGATTAGAACCCAGTAACAACCCCAGCTCATTTCAAACACAGTTTAAAGCCTTATGAATGAGGTCAGCTAATTCTCTTTCCAGAAACCTACTCCCTCTGGACAATAAGCCCAGGGAAAATAAAGAAGAAATATAAATAATAAATAGTATAAAAACAAAATAATATAATAATATAGTAGATAATATAAAATTAAATAAATAAGAAATAAGGATCTGATATAACTAATGTGATGCAAACATTCTGAGCTATGTACTCTGTATGCATTTGCGGTACCAGAAAACAAGTGTTAGCTTCACTTGACTCTAGATAAATGCTATTGGAAGTGTAGAAACCAGCTCAGCTTTATTATCAGGTGCCTACATGTGTTCAGAACAGGATTAGCTGCTGCTTCTATGTAAAAAAATACTACAGCCTCCTCCCTTCTGCAATTCCAAAACCCAAAACATAGACAAAGAAGATATCGGAGAATATGTGAGAAGAATATTATTCTGAGAAGAATATGGATGTACTACAGGAAAGCTGAAAGAAACCACTACAAGCAGATTTCAAGAATCAGAAGCACTAACAGAAAAAACATTAGAAAGAAATGGCTAAAAAAAAGGGTAATTAAAAGCTCTTCAGGACTAACCATTCCCAGGTCTCTATGTCATGTTATCATTCTTGTGCAAGGTTTACCGTGTGATTTTTATATTTGATCATTTTTATAATCAGAAAGCAATTGCTCTCAGCTTTTGCCTCTGTTGCACCACAGCATGATGAATGCGTAACAGGAAAATGTTACGTAGGGAGGTACAATCACTAAAACCCTTTTTACACTGTAAAATGATACATGGAAGACATACAGTACCACACACCTCTGCTTTTCTGTGGATTTCAGGAAAAACAGAAACAAAATTTACCATCCTACCTAGTCTCATCTGATTGGTGAGCCAAGTGATGACAACCTTAGGAAACCAATCTAATTCGAAAAGGCTAGACTTTTGACATCCCTGATTAACAGTGCATCAGTTTGGATAAGACTTGACAGCTAGATGACTGCAACGAACCCTTCAGAGTAACAAACAGTTCATTTACAAATTACACTTTATTAGTTTGGAGATTAATCCAGTTGCAGATGGTTACATGTAACTAAAGCCGTGTAATTTTGGTGAAAGTATCAGTAAAACTTATTTTTCCCTAAAATTACAAGTTTAGAGATGAATGGCTCTCTCCATTCCTCAAACTGCAAGAAAGTAGTAAATTATTATAGTCTAGAGTCTGAAAACAATTTTAATGGGACAGGGAGGCAAAGAAAAGATGTTCCAGTAGCAAATGTATTTATCTGTATTATTCATATTTTTAAATACAGCCATCATGTTTCTAGGCCTGTGTATATAAGTGAACATTACTGCTAATCTTGATGTCTCCTGACATCAAAGTAAATCTATGAAGATTCATCTCAGAGACTTCAGGAATGCAGAGATTCTGCTGCATAGAGATGACCAGACATTTCTTTAACTGGTCAAAACCAAACACACTCCTAAAATAAGAAGCTATTGAAAGGTATGTGGAATTACAGGTAGATAATTTAAAGAAATGATTTCTCAAGTAGAGTACTCATTTAGCAGTCAATAAGTCCAAGAGATACAGAGAAAGGTATTAGCATATTTTGACAACCTTACCTTATTAATACCTGTCCAGCAGTTGTTTAAGTATTAATACAGAGGTGCATGTTTTCAATAGGGGCCAAAGACTTTCTTACAGAATTATGGTTCTCAGTTAGTTTGTGGAAGTATTGCAAGGAGGGCCTTGAAATGAGGCCTTTCTATGAAACAATGTACTACATAATTTTCTAGATTAGTTCTTTTACATTTTTTATGAGCAGCTTAAAAGACTAGCTTTACCCTAATTTCAAGACAGACCTTTTTTCTTCCTGCTCTGCTATTCTAAATAGAAACCCTCATCAGAAAATTTTCTTTGTATCTGTGTCTTTTAACTTCAGAATTGCAAAGGCTTAATATTCTGTTAAAGAATTCCAAAGCCAGTAGTTCTTTCTACATTTCCTGCAAAGACAACTAACAGATGTCAAGTCCTCATATTGACCCTTACTTTAGGAAAAAGAAAAGAATGTAGAAACCAGGTGCTCAGAAAACTGATGACATATGACACCCTAATAACTTACGACATGTTAAATTATTAAATACAATTTTCTCCATCACTGAAAGCATAATAATGTAAAGTAGTAGCAATATATCAACAACATAAGAATTATTTACTTCTCTTTTTTTTTTAATCTTCTTTGTCCAAATTTTCATAAAATTTTTTGATAGTTATTTCAATTGTATGATTTGAAACTTCTCACAAGTTGTTTGTTAGATATCTTCCAAGTCAAGCAGACAATAAAGAAAGTAAGCAATGCACAGTAAATGCAAAATTACTAACTGTAGTTGCTGCATGACATTATGTTGATTCATGCTGACATTTCCGTTGGTCAAGCGGTAACCTCAAAGCTCCTGAAAGGAATGAACAGTGCCATGGATGCTTGATATCCCATTCACTTTTAACAACACTGGCATAGCAAGCAGAATAACAGATGGGTGCTTAGCATTTAGGAAAAAAACAACAAACACTGAAATAAAACAACAAAGAAACACAAGAAACCTGACCAAGGAGACTTGGTTCATTATGTCAACTCCTCAGTAGTTTCTACAGCAGATTTGGCAGATCAGTGACTTTCTGATGTGACTCACTGATCAGCTGAATTGTGATGTGTCAGTTTTCTACAGCCATGTTCTAGGAACCTAAATTATTTCTTTCAGCAAGAAGACAAGACAATGGCACAGTCAGAGTCAGAGAAGGGAGCAGACATTAAGAGTCTAAGGGGTGCAAGTGATGAAGTGATGGCTTTGGTAACCGTGTTTCCAATCAGACAGTTCTAATTTACTTCCAAAGAGGCTTCCCTTATACAGGCTTTACAATGCCTTCTCAAGGAAACCCATTAAGCTACTCTTAGTGACTACTGAATAAATGTGGCAGAATTTGTCTCTGGATGAAGAATAAAGAAGATTTTGATCTGATATGTTTGTTTTGCCTAGATACCAACAGGATAGGTTTTAGGATCCTGAAGAACAGCTTTCAATTAGAATTAGTTTAGCGATCAGCAGACTGAAAAAAATAGATGCTAAAAATTACTATACTAAAATACTTTTAGGCTAGAAGAAAAAATACAACCTATACGAAGAAATGTAATTGAGAATGACATGATCTGGAGGGCAATCTTTAGTGTATCTACAGTCTACTCAGCACCTACTGAACTATATAAACAAAGGTCATTAACAATAAATCAATAAATATGGATAGTTAAGTTCAGCTCTACAAATTCTTTTCTTGAGATTTTGTTTTTTTTTCTTACTGTAGGCAAATCCCTTTCCAGAACATGCTAAATAACAAGCAAACAAATCCCATCAATCCCTACTCCCATCAAAAAACCCCCAAACCAACAAAAATACAACAAAAAGAAGCCAAACTGGAAAATAAAACCCTAACCAACCCAGCATATTCACAGTAGTATTCAGCAACTTAAATATTTATTGAATATTACAGATAGTATAAAAAATTCTCTATTCTTTCCCTCTCACCGTGTATCAAAGCTGTGTACTGAAAGCATGTGGACTTGACTGGGAACAGAATACTTGCAGTGTGACATAATTCCGTGTGGTATATTTCATCACATCCAATTTACTTATTCTAACAATATTCACATTCTTTTCAAATGTCCATGATTGCCCATGGTACAGTCACTTCTAAGGTTACAACCCTTGGAAAATTCTGTTTACTCATGCAGAACTCTATCCACAGACAGCCATTAAAACTGGCAAAACATCAAAGGTAAAAGGGAGGACACATTAGCTCTGGTTCACTCACTTAATCTACCGTGGCAAAAGATTATCTATCAGATGTTGTGGACACATACCCTTCACTTGGGAAGGTAACCTTTTTCTGCTCTATGTTGGAAGGAATGTTCATTACAGTAAGTGATCACAGTCATTTTATTCCTAGAGCTATTGCCAAGCCCAAGGTGATAAATCACTCAGCTTCTTATATTATGATTCAAGGATTGCATTCACTTGTAAGTATTATATTTCATCACCGAAATACAGTAGAACTGATGTTTTACCTATAGACTAATCCTTAATACTTTATTGAGAGCTTGACTTTCAGAGTTTTTGTTGATGTTACTGCAAGTATTGTGATGAAAGAGGCATCCCATGATACTGGAAGAATTGCTCATGAAAGCTGAAAATTGAAGCTAAATGGAGGTTAAAGAATATAAAGCTCAAAACTTACATCCCCTACACATTCCAAGAGTTCTGTAGGTTATAAGAAAAATAAATGCTATTTTGCATTTTCATAGAGTTTCTATGTCTGGGGCATTTCAATTTTAGGTAGAAGTCCATGGAAATCAGGGGAAATCCACTGGTATGATTATTATCTTAGTATCTTTTTCTTTCTTTTGCTGAAGACAGGTCTTCAAATTGTCTTTAGTTGTCTTTTGTGCTCTAGGCTGATCTTTGGGCTATAAGGAACCAGCCAAAGGAACACATCAGAAAGAAACACTCTGGGAAAGAAAAAAAGATTTCTTCCAAAGAATAATGTATGTAGAACAATTCAAATGATGACATATCAGGGCATCATTTTGCTCTCTCCCTCCAAAAATCATCTACTCCGTGGCTATGTAATGTTCCAGTGGCAGTGGACTGGAGCTAGGTAAGAGTGAGATGGCTGCAGCAATATGAGCTGCTTGACATTCCCATCTGACCTCGCCATCCCTAGCTCTAGTCCCACACAGTGACTGAAGTTCAGCAGCACTTTTCAGTGCATATTTTACAGAGGAAAAAGTGCTGCTATTTCTTAGGATTTGGCAGTCAAAACCAGGCAACTCGCACTCTATAAAAAAGAATTAGACAAACCAACAGTTTCATTCCACTGGCAAAAGTTCTTATTTTTTCATTTTTTTATTTTTTTTTAATTTTTTTTTTTTTGGAGGGGGGTTGTTTTGTTTTGTTTTGTTCTCTTGTTGTTTGCTTGGTTGGATTTTTGGGGGTTTTGTTGTGTTTTGTTGTTTTGGTTTTTTTTTTTCACCATCATGGCATGAAAATTACTGACCTACAAGAAAGAGTGAAAAGGAAGGGAAGAGTTTTCTACTCCCGCTAAAAGTTCCTTGCAATAGAAAGTAAACGACTTTTATTTCAGCTCTTCAAGGTTTTTACTTGTTATACTCTCAGTTACTAACACATGAGGAAAAACAGTCACATGTCTAGGTCATAAGAACTGGAGCAAATACAAATTAATCCATTTCCTAGCTATGTTATAGACAGTATGCTCTTCGATAAATTATTTGAGCTATTTGTGCTTCCATTATTTCTCTTGTCATTATTTCTCTTGTGTTAAAATGTTCAGTGTTTGCCATATGGATAGAAGTAGGTTGTTTCTTCACAACTGACAAGTTCAGAGAAGGTTCTTAAATTGAAGGTTTAACAAAGTGCATCATTATGAATTTGTTCCCAACATAGTAGTATAAGCCCAGTAGAAAATAAACTGGCTACACTACAGAGAATATTTTGCTGGCACAGCTCACAGTTCTGGATGGAATATGGATTGATTAAAGGAATTTATGTTACTTCTGCACAGGAAAAAAACCCTCAGTCAACAGATGGTCTTCTCTGGAATGGTAATCTATCCACACAGGGGTTTTCAGCACACTGGCAGCAGCTAACATGTATTTCTTCAGAACCCTAGCTAGCAGAGTAAAATTGGCTTAACTTTGCCATGTAGACAATTCTACATATTTGAGTATGAAATGCCATGGAAGAAACCAAAGCACTACACAATACCTCATCCCAGCAGGGACCACTATTCCAAATGTCTGCCCAGAGTAGGCTCAGCCATGGGGTCTACAAACCCATGACAGGAGATGGCACTATCTCCCTGTCCCCTAGCCCTGCTCCCTGTCTGTCGCTGGATTTCATTTTCTGAAATCCATCCTGAACTTCTCCTGTTTTGGAATCTTTTGCTGTCCCACCAGGCATCACTGTGAAGAGACCATCTCCATCCTCCACTTTTGTATATACCAGGCTACGGATGGATGCCTTGAAACCGCCTCTGCTACCACTGAACCAGGCCTGGCCCCACAGCCTCTCCTGTAGGTAAGGGAATCCAATCTGCCAGTGGCCTCTCTTGAGCCCCTCCTTTTTGTTTCCTGCCCTCTAGCCAAAGCAGGTTGGTTCATCCTTGGCCAATACATGCTGACATTTCCCCATCATATCTTCTTTCCTCACATGATCAGAGATGTGGTCCAGGTGGACTTGGTCCGTGATGTTATAGGGACTGTACTGAGGCTGTAGTGCTCCCTTAGGGTTTGGCATCCCTGCCGTCTCTCAGAGAGCTAATGTGTTTAAATGACAAAACTAATATATTTGGAAGAAATAGGTAAGTCTCTTCATTAGACTTGACAAAGCAGCAGCTAGCTTCAAGCTAAGAACAGGTGAAAAACAATGGACCTAAGGTGAACCTAATTAGTTCATTAGTTGGACAAATACAGAAAAAAAATATTTAGCACCACCTCACTAGTAACATGCTTTACACATGATAATTATCCTTCTTTAGGAGTACCATAAGGCATGGAAGTTATTTCAGAATAACTTGAAAAGCTCTGCACAATGGGGCTGGCAGTACAGATGTGTAATGATTTCTTGGAGAACATGCAAGGAACATGGTGAGGAACATATTTGAAGTGGAAAGATGTGTGTGTTTTTAAAAGATAGTTCAAACATCATGCAACAAGAACAAAGATCCACAAAAACTGCTGTGATATGTATTTGTAATCTGACAGTGTAATCTGTTTTATAACACTGAGTTTTGCTATAACGAAGAAGAACCTCCCTCCCCATCCCCGCCTTTTATTTTTACGGGGGAAAAAAAGAATAGTGCTTTGATCATATTATTAATTCCTTATGTGACTTCTATAAAATTGTTATAAGAGTAATAGTGTCAACCTCTTCACAGATCAACTTTTAATAGTAAAAAAACTTAAATAAAAACTGAGTACAGACCAAGCAACAGAGTGGAGAAATGCCAATCTGTAAATACTCTGCTTCTATTTCTCTGTTTGGAGGATTGTCTGGCACTGGGGCCTATTTATTAGGGTAAAGCTTGAAATGGAATATATATTAGTTTACTGTTATGAAGGAATGCTGCATTGGTTACAGTTTATTATGCCCTTGAGTGTCATAATGACTTTTTACCTGTATTAAATCCTTGTGTTTTTGTAATGAAATGCATGTTCTTGTGCCTTAATGAGCACTCAAACATAATTTATAATCAAACATTATGAATTTGCAATTGCTACATTCCCCATTCACACACAACAACTTCTAATCCACAGCCCAACTTTATTTCTAGTGGATCAGTCGCTCTGTCCTACTGGGTAAATTTCCCTCTACAAAGGCTTAGCAGAGCCGTTTTCACTTGGAAGCAAAGGCAGGTCAAAATCATCTGTCTTAGCTGTAGAAGCTCTAGAGGGTCACTGGTTTTGATATTCCCTTACACAACTATTACAAATCATAGATACCTTTTTCACTTGAATAGTAACAGGAAAGGTGTGGCCACTTTTTTTTGGGTGATATGTCACCAGTATACACAGAAATTACTGTGGCTATTTTCTGACCAGTCCCACCCAAAATAAGTCTTTCTGTAAGGCCAGAGTAAAGTTACCATAAGCCAGGCCTCCATTGAGAGCCAAAATCTGTCTGTGATATTAATGGAAAAATATTTTTCCATTAATGGCTCTTTTGTCTTCTCTAGAGCCCAAGTGTATTGCTGGTGTTTGTTTATAAAGAAGATCCTTTTGTTACCACAAAGATGATGAAATCCCAGATAACTAAATAAAGTTGAGTGTTATAATTAGATAAAAGAAGAAAGGAAAGAAATAGTGTTTGAATGATGATTCCAAATGTCCTCTGCAATAATTCTAGTCATGATTACATTTTATTTATGAAATAACCCATGTAGTTTTCCATTGCTTCATGCTGACATCAAGGGAGAGTTTCTCATTGATTTCAACACTACTATGATTCATATCAACATTAAGGAAATTTGTTGTAACTACCATTTCCTTGCTTGTAACCGTGCAGCTTAGTGCACGTCAAAAAAAAAAAAATAAAAAAATTCCAATTTGGAACTAAAAATGGTAAAGCTGATTAATTAGTTAGACTTGGATAAAGCTCAGATAGCTAAGGATAACTGAATATCTCTTTTATGAAGATCACTGTAGCTAGTAGACTAAAACATACTTGGTTTAAGCCCTCTAAGATGTTTTTTAATGTAAAAGCTTCAGCACTTTAAAGCTTTTCTGTTACTGATGGGTTTTGCTATATGTTTTCTTATTACCATGCATTCCTTTGAACATGTTTGAACATGAACATGAACAGTCCTTTGAACATACCAAGCTATGGTACTTTATACCATATATTAAAAATATCCTCTACCTACACTGACAGAAATCAAAATCTCCCATAACTTGTAATGTTCATATTTGGAAATTATATCACTTCATTATAAAAAAGGAAAATGAAGTTATCTATGTTATAATACAGTGAATTAGTTAGCAGCATTAGAGATGATTGATCAGATTCTCATCTTAATATTTTATGTATGTGAAAAGGCTACAGGGCCGTGGAATATAANTGAGTTGAAAATGACACAGCTAATGACTGTGTCCTTTAAGGACTTGGGCTGCATTTATGCATATGTAGTTAAGATTGGATTCATTAAGGAAAGGCTGAGATGTCCACATTACCTGAAGTCTATTTAAAGAGAACAGCTGTTTTCCTAAACAAAGATCATATCTGAACTGAGAATGAGCAAGAAAGCTTATCTTTGTACACAGAAAGCATAGAAGGAGGAAGGACTTAAAATTGTTAAATACCAAAATCTGGCTAATGTGATTTTGTGCAAAAAAATAACCATATAGAAAACTCTGTCTTCTGAGTTTCCTAGGTCAACCATTTATTCATAAGCAGGTGTATCTACTAGGCCACTGAAATCTACAGAAAAAACCCAGTATATTTTCCAGTATGCTGTGTTCACCTCTAGTGCCTTCTAATATCTCTCAGATAATACATACTTAGAGATCTATTCATTTTTACAACTATTTTAATGTTCTTGCAATGTGTAGTATGCACCAGAAAGAGGCAAAGGAAAAGAAAAAGCTTTCAGTCAGATATTCTGCAGAAAGGACTAATAACAAGAGAGTATAAATAAAGGATTATAAATCTATAATCTCACACATAAATAAAGGAAGAAACTAGTGTTTCAATTTACTCAAATGCAAACTTAACCTAATGGTTAGTAGTATGTCAAGATTGTGCTAAGATGTGCATTAACGTGGCTTATCTGTTTCTCCAGGAACCAGTGTGTGGCTGCAGTGAAATCTGGTAATCAGGAAAGTTCAAGCTATGGAGAGGTTTTCCTGGATTCTTCAGATAAAATTCATTGCTCTTGCAGTATAAATTTGGCTTTCTTATATTAATCCTGCTTAGAACAGAATGCAAAAAAGTAAGAGTCATTGGAGCCAGAGACTCCAGTATTAAGTAGAGCACAATTAATGGAGGAATTGGTTATATTTTGCATTTTGTTTTTAAAAGTAAATATTTCAGTTATTTTTAGTTCCGAGAATTCTTAAATGAAAAATCACAACTAACATATTATGAATGTTCTCCACTTCTATCTTAATTTCCTTCATGTAAAACCAGCCAATTGCCAAGGAATAGCTAACCTTATGAAGAGCTGATGCTATACTGTGTTCATTACAACTCCTTTCATGAAGTTAAGGAAGGTGTAAGATATCCCACTGTTTTCCTCTTCTGCGCTATGGACACTGTTGATGACTCTTTCATGTTTTCATGGCTATTATTGTTGACATAATTATATTTTAATATGTACCAGAGCTCAGATTTTAAATTAAAAATAGGTCTTGAGCATCAGGACAAGGACTCTCTGAATTTTGAAAATTAGTTCTTGGGTATAAGGTTTTAATCATTTATCTACCTGAAACATGACAAGAAATAATTTGTACCTTTTCCTCATTAAAATAAAAAGTGCTACAAGAATTACGCATGACCAGTATGTACAGGAGTAATAGGGATAAGAATAATTTCAGACTCACTGCAGGCTGGTCATGAGTAGTTGAGAATTTGCTACCATCTCAAGCTTTTCATTAGCAGCAGCTCCCATTCATGTAGAGGCACTTTGACCAACAGGAGAATGTAGACAGGGGACAACAGCAGTGCTGTTCATTTTACAGGTAGAACAAATAAATAAGCTAAATGTCTAGTCATTATAGTAGAAATAAATAAAGAAAAACATCCCTAAAAACCAAATTGAAGAGCATAAATTAGTCTATGAATTCAACGTGAAGTCCATTCAAGTATCATGAATTTCCTCTCCTTTTAATGATTCATCACTCTCTTAATATGAGTCTACAAAATAAATGATATATAGGTAAGATGAAATGCAAAATTGAAATTTGTATTTATTGGCTACAGGCCAGTATAGTCTTTTCTGGCAAGTAAAATAAAACAGTAAAAACCCAGGAAAATTGGCACTTCCTCTTATCAGATTAACTTTTCATTTCTTTCCAAAAACCCTGAATGTATATTGTAACCAGACAACTGTGTTTTGATAATGGCAAATCCACCACATTGCTCATTGCTAAAATCAATTAGAGAACACAAAGTTAATTCTTTCTAAACATTACCTAGCAATGAACTTAAGATTAAAAAGACATTGTGTTCACTAATGCTGTGGTGGTGAATGGAGGCAGAAACTATGATTTGCCTCAATTATTTAAGTATTTTGCTTCCTATCTTTGCTCCAACCCCCATATACTTTATTCTTAAAATTCTGCTATGGAAAGCAATAAAGTACAGTTTGTCTTCCTCTTAACTGTAGGTTGGGAACAAAACTGAAATTTCTAATTTGAGTTTTGAGCAATTGTACTGGCTTTTCCTTATCTGGAGGCTCCCTTCCTACTCAAAAATATTTAGGTTTTTGATTTTTATTTTTTTTTTAACTCTTAAGGACTGAAAGGAAAGGCAACTTCCCCATTTTGTTAAAGGAAAGGTCCTCTTCAACTTGTTGACTGCACTGATTGAAATTGTTTTCCTTCTCTAACTTGCTATTAACTGTTTAGCTTCTTATTATATGACAAGAATACCTATCAGTGAATTGATCAGTATTTTCTTACAATCAAGATGTATACATCCTCCTGTTATTGCCTTACTTCCAGGATGAAAAGCAAAGGAAAATCACCAATAAATGAAAAACTTTTTGGTTCACAGATTGAAAGGCACAGCAGACTTCTGCTAAAGACACTCTGTGAAAGGCATAACTGTACATAGAGAGAATGTTTCCATTAGGCACCTGGGGCTGGCTGCCTCAAGCCTTCACTAAGCAGTCAAAAAAGCATCCCTCATTTGGGAAACTCTCCCTGTATTCTCAGCTGAGATTCTGATCACTCTGCAGTCGCTCTCTTGAAAGGCCATTTTTGCCTGTTATCTGCTTCGTATTCTTCTGAAGTTCACTCGCTTTGTGATTGGCATCTCACGCCTCCAACATCATTCCTACATCAAAAAGCTCTTAGCGCTTGCCTAGCCAATTGCTATAGTCTCACCCTTCTGCAAAAAGCAAAGTCTTTCCCCCCCCTACTCAGTAACTCCTTTTCTCTCTTTAGCCTGCAATGCTGATTCTCAAAGGCGTTTTAAATCTAAAGACTTCAAAATGCCAGGAGAGGAGAAAGGAAAACCTCCATAGAAGCAAAGTCTTCTGAAGTACTGGTGGATAAAATACTTGATCTTTGTTTCAAACCAAGCATTTATAACCATAAAGAAGTTGATTTTCTAGGCTGAAATAGTGTAAAAAATTGTGAAAAATGAAACCCCAGCACTGGTTAATGTTATGTTAGCAGCATTACTGAAAATAAGTGAGCCTACAGGAAACCTAACAAACAAATTGAAGTGCAAAGCAAGGTATCAGGCATTTACCTATGCAGACTCAGAGGTTTACTTAGAATCACAGGAAACTTTTAAAAGCATTTTAGAAGCACTCTAATAGCAGTATGCATTTAAGAATCCTCAGGACCAGATTTTTACCTTTTTGGAATTCTAAACAACACATGAATCACTGGTTTACCAAACTAATTTCACCGAAGAAGATCCAAAATGAACAATGACAGATTGAGACCTCAGTTAGAAAAAAATTATGAAAAATACTCAGTTGGACAAGTATTTCAGGGGTGAAGAAGACTCAAAATGCAGGATTGGTGGAAAATAAAACATAAGTTTCTGACAATCCAGTATACAGTTTTATTCAGAAATAGTGATTTCAGTACAATGCTTGTTAAATGGATTTATTTCTTAATGTCAGGAGTAGGTAGTGAAGTCTCAGCTATGTCCCTTTATCTTCAAAAGACATGATAGAAAAAGCACTTGAGGGGAAGTTAGGCTATACAGTTGGAACAATCAGAGGCTTTGGCTGCAGTACTTGCCGTCTCGAGTCTGCTGTGCCTGTGTGATATATTCCTCTGCCTATCCTCTGCCATCAGCGACAGCAATGTGGATGACAGACCATGCATCAAAACCATGCCCTTTAGCTTTGGAGAATTTGGACTTACTAGGACTTATTTAAGCATGGATTTTAGCATGCTGTACTATTTTTTAGAAGTAATTGTAATCCTTGTCTACTGGATTTTGTTAGAAAAGATAATCGAGATGCCTTTATGTCAAACCCTTTTATTAAGGGTAACTGTAAGATGTAAAATTGGATCAAAGCAATTTCACATGCATACCAGGCAAGAGAGGAGAGAAGATCCTTTCCTGCAGTGAATATCAGGACAAATATGCCTAAAATAATTTCACAATGCCTAATATGGCTTCCATTTTCAGAGACAGAAGTGTGGAAGAGGGTTAACCACAAATTATGTGGGATAGAGTTATTCCTTCAGAGGCTTTACAACTATATAAGAACAGCGAAGAGCAAATGTGTCTACAAAGAGAAGAGTAACTGCCGTTCTGGAAAACTTCTGTAAAGAGCTTAACTTTGTAAGAAAATCCACTATGAGTTTGTAAAACAGAGAAAAGGGAAGTTTGTCCCCAGTTCTTTTAGAAACTAAAAGGTAGAATTAAATTAGAATTAAAAGGTAGAATGTAATTCTATATTATATACTCTATGATTCTATGATTACACATTATTTAGTTACTGAAAAAGCTAGAGAAACAACTTATAAAATTTCATACAATATTTCTAAAATGAGACAAAGTCTACAAAAAGTCTTCATTGTGTGACCATATCTTAATATCATCCGTATATGACCAAAAATTTATTTGCTTGGGAAATCTAGAAGGAATTTCAGATACATGTGTAATACATATTGCCCCATATACTCTTGTAGTTAAACTATTTTTAGCATCATTTCTATTACATACATTTTTCACTAACATTGGCAGTTAAGATTTTCATTGTAGACAAAGCTCAACGGTGCTAACTAAACTAAGACTTCTCTGATAAATGAACTCACTGCTGGCTATCCTATATATAGCCCATTATTTTCTGCTAGGAACCAATAAATCAGCAAAAGTAGATATTTTCTCTAGGAGATTGCTTAGAGTGGTGAAAAAGAATCTTCCGTAAATCTTAATTACTTTTGGATTTTTACTTTTTATACTGATATGATAAAAGAAATTAATTTTGACATTTGGAGAACTTCACAGGAAGTTATCTCCACATAGCCATCATTAAAAACACTAAATTGAATAGCCCTTACTTAGCAGAAAATGATACACACTTGTGAGATTGGAAATTTGACAAACAAGCAAAACCATTCCACTGACAAATAGCTTTAGATGGTGCATTTCATAAGGAGCTTTTAATTAAAAGTAGACTCTACGGTTTATAGATCAGGGATGATATTAATGAAGTTCGTATTTGAATCAGTGGAGGCTTGAATGTATTTCCAAGGGAATCTTATCATGGCATTTCATATACACAGGATTTCAACGTAGCTTTAATATTTTTTTTCTTTGAATAACTACTTAAAGGCCAGAAGACCCAGGCTATTCTTGGAATCAATTGGCATTTTGTCAGGGGCTCCTTCTGTTATTAATAACCTGTCTGACTGAGTCTCTGTTGTATCTTAAAAAAAACCCTCCAAACATGACCTCATTTTTTTTTGTTGTTGGTTTTTTTGTTTTGTTTTTTGGGTGGGGTTTTTTTTTTTTCTGGTTGCCAGGAGGGCTGTGGAAGTCCAACTATAATCACTGAGGAGCTGGATGTTCCACCTCAGGCAAAGATGAGATCAGCACATAGGTGATGTCTGGAAGTTTACGGTTTTTACATTGCTCAAGTTAATCATGGTATAATGTGTTTTGCCTGGCTGACGGGACATCAGCAATCTTGCCACTTACTCAGCTGGGAAATATTTTTAAATTTCCTGAACAATCAGTTAATAAGTAACTTGGCCATGCCTCTTTTGTGAACGGACTATGAAAGCCTTCCCTTCACATGTTATGTGTGGTATTAGTAGGTTTGCAGTGTTTCAAAGCAAGTCTGAATAAATTTATTGAAAAGACATTCAAAAAGGGTTGATAAATATATAAGGAAAATGTCCAAGTCATGATATTCTTAAATTTCACTTGTTTGAAGACTGGGAAAATACTCAGGGAAAGTATTACATGTGTTCTTGTTGAGAAATTATTTTATGGCCTTCACTGGGAATGGGATCCTGGAACAGGTGGATCTTGACCTTATTTATCTGTTCTTATGTTCTCATGTTTGTTTAATTTTTTTGTTTAATTTTTTCCTTACTTTTCTCTACATTTCAATTCCATTATTTCTTTATATAATTCTTCATTAGATTAATTTATTGATAAATCTCTGATCAATATGTCGTTTGCATTGTTCTTTATCTGATATGAAATCTACAGGGCTCATAAAAATTTATTCATTTATTTAGTCTTGACTTCAAGACTTCATATTACTGGATGAGATGTTTCACAGAATAATCTGACTCTTACTCTATGTAAATGATTTCACGGTTTTTATTAATCCGACAGGGTAATCATACCTTGACACTATAATACACTAGCTTCTATTGCAACCTATATTCTTCATCAAAAATTAGATGCATCTTGGGCAATTTTTTTTTTTTTTTTAATTGTGGAACTGTATTGTGCACATTATTTTATTTCTGGAGATACTGGATTATCCAGTGTGAAATTTCTTTATTTCCACATTATAAATTCTTTACACAAGTTTGAGATAAGACACTAAACCTGCACATGCAAACCCACATGCAGAATTGTCTGCTCTCTTCAGGTGTATACCTTAGTAATTTAGCAATTTTACCTTCTAGTCCAGACATCTACATGTTCAATTACCTGTTTATGCATTTTGATTTACATAGTAATTGAACAAAACTGGTTATGTTCCATTTAATGATAGGTAATAATAGCTTCAGTTGCATTATGAAGTAAGCATAAACCCAGAAAATTACAGATTTTTTCTTTACAGTAGAGAATAGTAGCCTGCAGGAAAAGGAAGGGGATGTTTTCACTTGTCCCCTTAACAGCATTTCACAAAATACGGCTATCAATATGACCAGTAAAATGCTGTATTTTTATGCCATGATTGCAGTTTCAAATATTTTGAGCGTAATTTCTTCCATTTAAACAGAAAAGAGTCTAAGTTTTGGGTCAGGACATGACTTTGTTTTACTTTCCCTGCACTCCACCCAGTGTAATACAAGAAAACAAAATCAAATCAAACTGATGTTGACTTGATAAGAAAAGCAGAAGTTGCCATGCATGCATGCTAGTCACAAGAGATACAATAAGAAATAACTGTCCCCTGCAATTATTCAAAGAGTGAAGCTATACATGGAGAGATAAAAGAAATAATTACTTGAAGAACAGCTACTCAGAATGCATTTTTAATGGTGTATGGGTGTGTCATTAATTCCTAACTGCTGTCAGAATATATTTTCTATTTAAAATGGCTATATTTACAAGGATTTTTTTTTTTTTTTAGTTTTTCCTTGCATTAGGCATCAAATGAGAAGAAAATGAAGGGCAGACATTGGAGACCGATGAGCTTGAAAGGAATTTAAAAAAAAAATAATTCAAGATCTAGGTGGCTTAAGTTCTTTTAAGTTCCACTAAGAAAAATAACTAATATACCTTTCCTTGCATGTTGATCTTATGCTTACCCTCCAGGTAAGTACAGTTTCTTAGTATTTGTTGCACAGTGGACAGAGGCACAGAGTGTTCCCTCCTCTAAGAGGATTTTCCACAAATAATTCTTCATACCTGCAGATGTGTAAGTGGAAGATTACAGTAGGTTGAGCCCATATTATTTTGATTTTATAGAAATATCCTTTGTACAGAGATAAGGTAGTTTTAGGTTTTTTTTTATGCCACAGGGATTAAAAAATTAAAAGTTATCTTGAAGAGGAGAGGACTTTACTCTCTGGCGTATAGAGCAAATGTGTTTGTCAATTTATGTGTCAAGAGGCAGTAATCCTCATTTTATTATCCTACAAAATTATTTTTCAATCAATTATTATAGAAATATTTAAATACTTCAAAATCCTTTCTGAGAGAATGCCACCTGCTTATTTGTGTACGATGCACAAGACCACGTTTTTAGAAGCTTGTGGGAGACCACCTCTGGATGTTCACGTCAAACCCAGACGATGAGCAATCTCAGAAAAACAACTGTATGTAAACCTGTCTTATATTTCTGAGAATGTTCAAAGGCATGGGGTAAATGTGCAAGTTATAAAAAATATTCTACATGAGAGACTGTTTCTGCTTCCCCTACCATGCATCCTGTGTACATCCAGAGAGAGTTTGTAATCACGAGGTAATTAAAAAAAACAGTTAGTGCTAGCTTGCCATCAGTGAGGTCTTACTGTGGCAGAAAGAAAACTGAATGGTTTTCTCTTCCCATAAGAGCCAAACTTAGCCCCACAACACAAGCAATATACTCAGCATGATGCCATGCCAATCCTAGAGGAGAACTATTTATTTGCTACACTGTATCTTCTAGCTGGTTTCAAGTTTTCAGATAAACATTTTATTTCAAGATCCTGGCAATCATTTTAAGGCTACACAGTTCTCACAAGGCAGACTTGCCTTGTGAAGATGCAGGTCTAAAAGAAAAAATATCAAATATTTTCTGCACTTGGGGAGCTGGACAAATGAAGAGATACTTGAATACAAACAAATATCTACTATTGTAAAAGCAGGTAATCCAGTTCTTTTTTCTTCCATGGAAACAATTAAAAAAAAAATGGATCCAAGGTTATTGATTTTACCACTTTCACACACTTACAGATGTAAAGCACTGGTCAGCTCCAGGTTACTGAAGGAACAAAGGGGAGAAAAAGCAACACACTTTGTATGATTGTTTCCTTAGACATACATAGCATTAGGGACAAAAACACACACCATATTCAGAATAGTGCATCACAATACTTCATCTCACTAACATTAAATAACTTCAGACACTTCTCAAATGTCTGTTATCGAATAATGCAGAAACACAGAAATGTAGACATGGAACATGTTGATTGTATTTTTTCTTAAAAATGTGTATAAAGTGACATTACATGACATATTTATGAAAAACACCGGATCATTTTATAGAAGCCTTCTGTTTCTTTCCTTGAGGACTGGTCATCAGAACTGCCTCACATTTATTCTTTTAGGAGGGCCATACATTTAAGACACTGTTAAAATTTGACTTTTTAATTCCCCGGATGGAGCTTTATAACTATACCTATATATATATACTATATTTGAGGCTAACTGTAAGCACCGGAAGGTCCTTATTTTGTAGATCTAGCATGGACCTGTTCTCTTCCAAGAACAACAGATTTTATGATACATGATCACTCAAGTCACCTATTAAACATATTCTAGGGAGACAGTTACTGCTGATGCAGTGCCTGTTTGGCAAGAGGTTCCACAATAATAGGAATAGATTGGTCTATTACAAACAAATCTCATTTTCCTGTCTCTTATCAGCACAGGGCAGGAATAATTGTGACAAATGCTATTTTTAACTTCTAAATTTGGCAGTGGAATACATTGCCTTGTTCAGTTTCAATGCCACATTTTATAAAATTTTGCTGTTTTGGAGGTTGTGCATGAGCTACATACTTAAGAGATTCCATGAATGATTTTTTTTAATTAAATTTAAATTAAAAAAAACCAAACAACTCTAAGGGTGACAGCAGACAGCATTTCAGAAACCACTCTTTATAAAAGTTGTAGAAGATAAGCTCAATATTCCACTGCAGCTGAACCAGTGCTTATTTACCCCTGTTCTCACAGTAATAGTGCTTACCAAAATGCCAGGATAGCTCTGCTTGTGCTGTTACCCTGTTTCATAAGCATCTGCCTTTGATTTATATTCTGATGAAATAATTTTACTTCTGTCATAGATCTGTTTGGCTAGATACCAAACTTCCCAATACCTAAAGTAGCTACATCTGTGTGCATCTACGTAACACAGTCTCCCTTGAGGACAGTGAATCCCTAAACTGGACCAACATTTTACTTATAAGACAGCTATCAGCACAGCATAAACCTGGGAGTTTTCTAGAGTTTAAACAAATTCAGATTCTACTAGCAAATTGTGTCAGAGATGTGCAACAGTTCTCAGTGTTCAGAGTGCACAGCACTCTGTTCAGAAGTGAGGAATTTCAGCAGTGCCAGGAGGAGCACAGGGATCTTCCCAAAGTATCTAAGCAAGCTCCATTTGACTTCAAGCAGATGTTTTCATCAAGACCAACACCCTATAGAGCTTCCCAAAAGTTATCTGAAGATAACTGTGATAGACCCAGAAAATTTCAGCCATATTAAACAAAATTCAGAACCTGGCCCAGTTGATTCTCTGGCTGCTACACTTACTACACAGAGACAGCTGCATAATAGCAAGGGAACTTGAGGTTTATGCATTTTCAAAGCATCTTCTTGTTGTGCTTACAATATCAGCACAGTGCTGTCATGCTCATAGTTCATTCCAATCTAATCATACTCAGACAATCTGCTACATAATACTCCTGGGGCTACTTCTGTTTCAGTCTTCCTCATTGTTCAAAATACCCCATAGAGATTATTCCTCTAGGGAAAGTACAACGTGGGAAAGAGAAGGAAGAAAATAGTTTCAAACCTATACATAGTGTTCTAGCTGAAATTAATAAGATGTGAGACATAATGTTCAGCTGGATATACACAGGAGCTACTTCTACTATGAAATTAAATTGAATCAATAAGCAATAACAGTCAAACAATTGCTAGGAAATAAACAGACAAGTTAATAATAGATCTAGGCATCTTTCAGGCCTTAGGATTTCTTAAATGCCCCTTAAGGTACCAAAGAGAATGAGTTCTTCATGTAAGAGCTGAAAAACCTTTAGAAGGACATAAATTTCATTCCTAATTTTTAAAGTTTCTTTTGAACTTAAGAGTGGTTTTCTTTTTGCCTCCCTAAGTTACAAGAACTCAGTCAATTCGTTTTCCAAATTGTTCAAAAAAGAGCTGACTACTCCATTAAGATTTCATATCATCCTTAGCTTTACTTCTCAAGTTTTCAAGACAAAGGTGACTTGTTTAAAATATTACTTTGACTACATAGAATTAAGAGGTGTACCATTTTTGCATGAGTTTTATTTGTCTTCTTTCCATTGTGTTCCTTTGAAAAGAGTAATCCAAAATAAAAGTTTGGAAAAAGGGGAGATTTGCCTAAACTTCTTTGAGGGAAAGAAATATCCCAGCCTGAGGCTGGGAAATGAGAGCTTGTTCAGACACAGGCAAACTAAAATGAGGAGCAGGTATAAAAAATTTAAATCTCCAACAGATTTGAAATAGTCGTTTCTAGGGACAAAATACACAACCATTTGGATAGTTGTGAGTAAACAAAATGCAAGGATCTACCAGTGCAAGTACACAGCATGTAGGTGAAGAACTAAAGTATAAGCATGTGTAATATCTATACTGTGTGACCTAGTATGATTTCGCTATATTTCATGTCAAACCTTATCTAATACTAACATTGTTATAATAATGAAACATGTTTTTATCTTATTTAAAAGACTTTTCCTGTTTAGACAGTTCAGCCTCAGGAAGTCTCTGATCTATACATATATAATTTATACATATATATTTTTAGTTTTTTTTCTAATCAAAATACACTGATTTTTGCTTAGAAAAAAAAATCTAATCAAACCTGAACCCCTCCTGAATCTCCTTCTTAAGTTTAGCTAACTTGTGTGGGTAGACAAAAGTAGGGGGAGCACAAAGAAGGGTAAGCAGATATATGCCATCTTAATTTCATAAGAAAAATTGAAATTCTCTTACTTTTGAAAAGGATTTGCATAACATTAATGTATTTTATACTTTAGGCTTGAGGTTTTTTTGTAATATAATGCCATCTTCCTTCATGTTTCTTTGATTCCTTGTAACTGGGTTCAAATAATTGAAAAATATTCCTTCTTGTTTCACCCTTTCTTCCTGCCCCAAAGGTAAAACTATTTAAGTTGATGAGGTATTCTTGCACAGTTATAACATTTCTATTAGATTTCACCATATCTGATCTATGAACAGAACAAGAAATTAAAATGTGATTATTTTAAACTCTAAGGGATATGGTTTAGAAGAGGACAGGTACAGTTGGGCTCAATGATCTTAAAGGTCTTTTGGAACCTCATCATTTTGTGATTCTGTGATTCCATAAGGATTAAGCCTTTCAATATTGAGAGAATCTGATTTCTCTCTTGGCTAGACCNNNCTAGACCAGGCTATCACATACTATTTACAAAAAGACAAAATATGAAGTATCCACAGCCCTGCAACAGGAATTAAGGGACAAACAGCTTCTTTTCAGGTTTTCCCACAACTCTGAAGCACCAAAAAACCTTGGCACATTTTAAAAAGAAAGAGTTTTATATTTCTCTTAGGGGTATGTAATCACTTATTTTTAGGGGATATTATCGCCTACACATACATTAACAATGTATCTTCCTCAGGATTTATATATATATGTATATTAAATATATACATTCTATTCATGTTAAATACATTTAGATTTGCTTGATCTATTGATGAAACTTTGTCTTTTCTTCATTCTTAGAAGAGGAATAAATATGGCCTCACTGTCTGAATAGACTG
>VXBZ01008857.1:1534-17260 GCA_013399135.1 Heliornis fulica | reverse complement strand
CAAACAGCATCTCCAGGAGTCTAAAAAGCTGAGCCAGGAGTTTAGACTCTAGTGGAATAGCAGTAGGAGACTGATAAATCTGGCAGAAGAGCTGAAATACTATTCTATTCCCTTTGATGGAAATAGACACTAAACACACAACAGAAATATGCTGTATCCTTTAATCTTCAGAAAACATGGAATTAATTCTTTTCTCTTCCCCATCCCAGATACTTAAGGAAAACCTACTACTGACCATTTGCTAGAGGTTGGAGTAAAACATTAAATGAAAACAAATCAATATTTTGCAACAGAATATATATATATATATATATATATTTGAAAAGGATTGTTCTCAGTTTACTTATTTACTTATAATGCAGTTGCATTTCTATTACTTTTTGTTTTGTTCAACCCTGATCTTGACTAATATCCTCCACTCAACCCTTCTAATAATTTCGCTGCACTAAAATGCTGCAGTATCTGCTTTTGTAAGAAGCAAAAGAGTGAATTTTCCCTATGAATCTAGACTGGATACAGTCCCTGCTTCTACTGTGACATACTTTTATCTATTCTCAGGTGAAGAAAGGTAATTGTGCCTCTGATCTGTATCTAGTTGTATGCAGTTAGTGTCACTAAAAATAGTGTTTTCCACTGATGAAATTGATGAAGAAGGGTACTTTTACGTACCAAACGAGTTCACTCACACAGCAGCTAGAAAGTGTTTAGTTTTGAATGTGCAGGAGAAGATTCAGTATAGAAATCAATGAAGAGGAATAAATATGGAACAACAAGGTAAAATTTTAATATTTTTTTAGCATAATCATACCTCAAAGATAGATTATTCTTAAGTTTTAAAGTGAAAATCCAATTTGAATGCTAGGCTGGAGCTGTGCAGATAGGAAAGGTGCAAAGCAGATGTACCAACATTTTTCTGTAGAAGATAAAGTGCAGAACTAATGCGCAAAGGCTTTATACACATCTAGGTGATCTAGCAATGGAAAGTGAATTGGAGAAGTAAGGAAAAGCTGACGGACTGTGACATTTCTTCAGTTTATGTGTCTAATTCACTGACACTTGACAGTTATTAAAGTTGTCCTTGTGTTTGAGAGAGTCATTTCCAATTGCTTGTACATGTAAAAGCTTTCAAGAGAAAGACAGTGTATTGGTTCAAGACTTCCAGAATTTAAAGTTTTTCCTATTTAAACCTTTACTTTATACAAATTTTCCAGGCAGCACAACAGAACAAGCATTGAGTTGTTCTGACACTTTCTATTACAGCATTTCTCCTGACTTTTTCTTATGCTTCAGATGCTACATCTTTACATACTGACAGTGAAAAACTGGCATAACATGGCTTTCACATTTCAAATTAGATGTATTTACTTTCCCTTTGAAGGCATGTGTCTCATTTCAGGAGATGTGTTGTCAATGGCAAAGACAAAGATGCCTATTCCTAACTGAGTTAGGAGGCAACATAGAAATAAAGAAAGAAGACTGACTTAAAATGAGCATATTACAGATATAATTCTGGAAAATCTGGAAAAACAATACAAGCAGGCAGATGACATCTCAGAAATTGCCTCACATTGAAGAAAACTCTATCAAGGAAGTTGTTTGCCTGCTCCCCACAGACCTGTCCTCTCATATGGATATAAGGTGTTAAAATTGGACTCCAAGTGAAAGTGATGGTATTTAGATGCCTTAAGGTACTTTCTGAAATAGGTTGAAAATACAACTGATGCTTCTCCCAGACTGGATTGGTCCCCCAGGCTCTCACATAAATCCTGTTGGCTTAAAAGACTTAAGAAATGCAGCTACCATTTTCTTAATTCAGAATTGCTATTACTTAGTCTAAAAACTAATTTGTGTGTGTCTTCTTGTGCCTCCTGCTAGCCTGGAAAATGAATGTTACAGGATCTCTATATGAATTTTGTTTTCTACCAAATAACAATATATTGTGACTTTAGCAACAAGAACAAAAAAAAACCCAGAAATAAGATGTCATGAAAACCCAAATCCTCTCACATCTCTCTCTCTAGTGGCAGCAGTGACTTGGCCTTCTCCCTTTAGGGAACTGCACTGTACTCATCTATTTTGAAACAACTCTATCTGAGAGTCAAGAATCAAATAATCTTCTGAGCTGCTAGACTGTTAAAATCTGCTGCTTGGGCCTCATTCCTGTCAGTACGATCAAGTGTTCTTCTGGGTCTGTAAATTTGTTTCCTACCTTTAAATTCAGCAAGCTCTCTGTGTAGGGAACAGAATGTACAAATGTACTTTGAAGGCCCTATCGACAGATCTGTTAATTAAATGTCAATCATAAGACCTTTTCAGCTAGGCTCTACCACCAAGTCTAGCAGTTTCCAGAGTTTGAACCTGGAATAAAACTACACCAAAGAACAATAAAAACCACACAATATCACTTTAATAACTTTTTTCATAAGGAATATAATTTTCATAAGGAATTTAACATTTAATTTTCAAGCAACTGAAATCATCATGAGATTTTCCTGAAAAAGCCTAAGGAAGAACAATACTATTCTCAGCAAACCCATTCATCTCATTGGTTTTTAGCTACGCAATGCCTGGCAGCAAAAAGTCAAGAAATCTATATACAAGATACAGGGTTTCATATGAACCAGGGCGTGATTAACTGACAGAATAGAGGGGCAGTGAGTGACAGACTTGCCTGTGTTCTCATATCCATGGGAAAGACATCTATCACGGTGCATTTTTAGAGGTTAGCAAGAGCTGTAGAATGGCAAAACCACAATGTACTCATTTCAAATACACTTGCACTGCTAAGGAGGTGGAGTTAGGAAACATACCACAACGATCTCTTACTCTGATGATGTCATCCTCTGAGACATCTTGGACTCTTGGAACAAAAGCAATTGATGAGATCTAAGATGAGTTTTCAGACTATGCAACTGAAGAAGTTCACATGAAATTTACTGTGACTATGTGTATCATTAGGAAGAAAAAGGCTAAGTGCTTGTACATAAAGCCAAAATACCAGAGAAACAACATATGCCCCACTCCCTACACCCCTTATCAGTGTGCGTTAAGAACTCTTTTGATTCCAAAGATAATCAGGGTGAGACAGAAACTTCAGAGTGAATATCACATTGGAACTTGGAAGATATTAATATTTGTCCTGGTAACAGGGGTTGCTGAGAAGGTGGAGATACTGAATGCCTTCTTTGCTTCATTCTTCACTTCAAAGACTCCCCCTCAGGTCTCCTGGACCCTGGAAGGAAGAAAGATATTTTTGGAAATGGAGAACTTCCCTCTGACTGAGGAGGAGGTGGTCTGGGAGCATCTAGGTGAGCTCAGTGCTCACAAATCCATGGGTCCTGATGGGATGCCTCCATGTGTGCTGAGGGAGCTGGCAGAGGTGATCACTGAGCCACTCTCTATCATCTTTGACAGGTCTTGGAGAACAGGAGAGGTGTCTATGGACTGGAGTTTAGCCAATGTCACTCTAGTCTTCAAAAAGGGCAATAAGGAGGACCCAGGTAATTATAGGCCAGTCAGTCTCACTCTATCCTTGGAAAGGTGAAGGAACAGCTTGTTCTGGATACCATCTCCAAACAATTGGATGAGAAGAAAGTTATGAAGAGTAGTCAGTATGGATTCCACCATGCTTGACCAACCTCATAACCTTCTACAATGTCATAACCAGCTGGGTGGATAGGGGGAGAGCAGTGGATGTCATCTGCCTTGACATCAGCAGCGCTTTTGATACTGTCTCCCATAACATCCTGATAACAAAGCTGAGAAAGTGGGGGATAGATGAGTAAATGGTGAGGTGGGTCAAGAACTGACTGACGGGCCGGGCTCAGAGTGTGGTCAGTGGAACAGAGTCTGGCTGGAGACCTGTGACTATCAGTGTTCTCCCAGGGGTCAATGTTGTGTCCAATCTTGTTTAATATCTTCATCAATGACCTTGATGAGGGAAGAGTGTCCACCCTCAGCAAGTACACCAATGATACAAAGCTGTGAGGAGTGATGGACATGCAGGAATGCTGTGATGCCATTCAGCAAGACCTGGGCATGCTGGAGAGCTGGGCAGTGAGTAACTAGGTGAGGTTCAACAAAAGCAAGTGTAGGGTTTTGCACCTGGGAAGGAACAACCACAGGTATCAGTACAGGCTGGGGGATGACCTGGTGGAGAGGAGCTCTGCAGAGAGGGACCTGGGGGTCCTGGTGGATGACAAGTTGGCCATGAGCCCGCAGTATGCCCTGGTGGCCAAGAAGGCTAATGGGATCCTGGGGTGCCTTAAGAAGAGCGTAGCCAGCAGTTTAGAGGAGGTGATCCTCCCCCTCTACTCTGCCCTGGTCAGGCCTCACCTGGAGTCCTGTGTCCAGTTCTGGGCTTCCTGGTACAAAACAGACAGGGATCTCCTGGAAAGAGTTCAGCAGAGGCTGAACAAAGATAGTTAAAGGCCTGGAGCACCTTTCCAGTGAGGAAAGGCTGAGTAAGCTAGGGCTTATCAGACTGGAGAAGAGGAGACTGGGAGAGAACCTGATGAATGCTTAAAAATATCTGAAGCGTGGGAGACAAAGGGAAACATCCAACCTCTTCTCAATGTCCCGTGGGAACAGGACAAGGGGCAATGGTCACAAGTTGGACCATAGGGTGTTCCGCACCGATGTGAGAAAGAACTTTTTCATGGTGAGGGTGACAGCTGCTTCAGCTGACTGGAACTGGCTGCTTCAGTGCTCTGGAGATATTCGAGACCCATATGGAAAACTACCCGTGTGACCTGCTCTAGGGAACCTGTTTTGGCAGTGGGGGTTGGACTCGATGATCTCTTGAGGTCCCTTCTAACCCCGGCAATTCTGTGATGATGTGAACTTTGCCAAATTTTTATCAGAATGTACACTTTGTCTCAGGCTTATTTAATAGCTACGATAAGGGACCCTATCCTTTCACCAGCAGCACCAATGTAATTAACACAGGCTGATAAACAATTACTGGAAGGAAAAACTGGGGGAGGAACATATTAGTTGTATCAGTAGATTCACCATTATATATGGCAAATGTGAAATGGCATTGGATCACTCTTAACTGTGGAGAGAGGCAGGGAGTTTTTCAGATAGATGAAAAGGAAGAGATATGTACACTGTCCTGAAAACAGCCTTCAGTGTCTGCATACAGCTGTTGTGTATGATCTTGTTCCTTACTACATTTCTACTTAGATGTCAAACACTACATTTACAGGGAAGCATTAGGAGAAAGGTAAGATGTAGTTCAGAAGGGTATAAAACAAGTGTACCTGAGCAATGCTTTAATTAAGGATTAAAATCTGGCTTTAAATCAAAGGCACTACAAGATATTAGAAATCATCTGGTCAAGCATGCTTCATGACAAATCACAAGATTTCATTATAACTATTTACATCAGAGTACAATGTACTGTAGCAGTATATAGGTGTACAGGGAATTAATTTTCTTAAAGGAAAGTATCCTTGAATGTTAATAATTCAAGTGAGGGAATGAAAAAGTGACCTAAGGTATGCACACATCCTCGATGCTATGTCCCATTTGTTTCCAGGGAATGGTAATTAAAATGTCACACTACCTTAGAGTTTTGCTTCTTTTCACAACCGCCACTGCTGAAAACTATGGTTAATAACTTTAAATCCTATGTACCTCTGCAATGTAGATCCAAAAAGAGCTCAAAGGATACTGGAGCAAGATGCATGTACACTGACACATCTGCAAATTTAGCCAAGGTGGAAGAAAATCAGGATTTCATATTGTGATTATCTCCATGAGGCTATACCTGACAGCAGATATCTACAACTCCTACTTCAGCTTTGGAAGTAGACACAGACTGTACCCATTTGGTTTGGTTCATTTCCCCTTGCAACAAAAAGCTGAACCAATCTTAAATCACTTTTAAAATGGCAAGAGCTTCTGGTTACCTCTTGTTTTCCACTAACTAAAATTCACTTTTCCAGACTATCCACCCTAGTGATGCAACTTTCTGTCAAACTTCACCTAAAAAGTTACTCAAGTCTGCTTAGTGATCTGTAAGTATCACTCAAGAACTGGGTGAATCTCATCCCGTAGCTTTCTGAATGAGAAAAATCTCTTAGATAGTTATGTGAACTTCCTCTCAAGTTTTCAAAGAGAAATATACACCCTACTGCTATCCTTGATATATGTATGAAGCTACCCTGACCTTATCTGAAATGTGCTGTATGTACCACCTTATGACACATTTGGATGCAACAAATCTTTAATCAGAGGCACAGCCTTTTGAGTACAGAGGCAGCTGCTTCTTTGTTCAATCACCACCTGCTACTGTGTTTTATAAGATCGCTCGTTTACTTTGGTTCCCTTGTGCTGTGTTTTCTGAAGGCCACATAAAAAATAATTTTGGAAGAATGCAAATCTTTTTCTTGTGGACAAATAACACAGTAAATAATCAACATTATATACTCATATCTTAATGAAGTCTGCAAACATTTAAGCCTGAAAATAATCAAATTCAAGCATATAAAAGTGTGGTAATAAATACTTAGAAAAAACAGTGATTGTAGAGGGTGTATGTGAACATGTTTTTCACTTTTTCTATGCATTTAGGACTTTCGGGAGCACTGAAAAATCTAGGAGTCCTGAAGTATGTCTGCCAATAATTTTATTGAGCCACTCTTGGAAAAACTCATTAAGATGTCATCCACATCTTAAATGAATGTGCATCTGCATCTGAGGAAAATGGATTTAAATTACACTAATAAACAAATACACCTGAATATAATTTGTTATCTTGGTGAGTGATCCACAGATAAAGGTAAAGAACACAAAATTACTAGGAAAACTGATTATGCTAATATGTTGGCACATCCACTAGGATGTGTATGTAAATCAGTACCAGAAACTGAGCTTCTTGGGTCTTCCTTCTGATATTAAACACTACTGCCCCACTTGCTACTTTGTATCATCAAAGGGAAGTGTTTTTCTTGTATTTGATATAATGTTTCCTTTTTTTTATGTTTGGTTGATCTGGTTACTCACTCAAGAAATCCTCCTAATGCCTGGGTACAAGAAAAAGTCAGGAAATGCTGCATAGCAAGTCTCTGGTATTTCCCCAGTATATTGTTCAGCACAAACTGGCATAGAAAGTTCTGTATATCAACAAATCCTCAGTTTGAAAGCAATGCATAGAGCAGGATGTTAAGTTGCCATATAGGTTGAAAATATAAATATCAACATTATTTCAGAATGATTTATTATCTCCCTGGATGCAAAAAAAAAAAACAAAAAACCTAGAGTTTGTGGATGACAATTTATGGATTACATTTTTAATTCACAGACTGTATTTATGACCAGGTTTCAATCCTCAAGCTTGCTATATTTTTATGGGTTTTAGTCTAGACATTTCAAAACTGATTAAGGAGCTTAGAAATAAAGTTATGTTCTTCATTTTACTTGAGTTTACTTTGGAAGGGAAAAAACCTACACTATTCCTTGCTAAGTATCTTAGGCAAAATAACCAATATTTAGCAGTTCACATGAGTGTACTCTAGATTTAAATTCAAATGGTTTGTTTTGGTTTATATCCCCAATTTGTGCATTAATTTAGAACCAGGCAAGTACCCATCATCTAAGGGAGCAGCAGGGTTGGACACTTGAAAAATAAGTACAATTTACTTATGAAAAGACACATTGTGTAATTTACGTTTCCAAGATGTTTCCCTGTATGCATTCCTTAGATCTGCCTGAGCTGGAGTTAATGTGTGTATGTGTGTCCCCAGCAGCCCCCACAGCACCGGGCAGTTTATCAGTAGCCAGCAAGGTGCTGAGAACACCCCTGTGATTTGTGTACTTCTGAGAAGGGCCGGAGCTGCGGCAGTAGGTTTTCTCCAGCACTCCCCTCAGCAGTGGGCTGGGAGTGGGCAAGATCTTTGGCCAAGGCATCTGCCTAAGCCAACCACAGGGATATTCCATAACATATGATGTCTGGTTAGCAATAAAAGCTGGGAGAAAGGAGAAGGAAGAGGATGTTTTTCTTCTGAAGTGCCTGAAAAGCATATTGAAGCCCTGTTTCCTAGGAAGAGGCCAGTCATTTCCTGAGATGGGAAGTAGAGAAAAATCTTTTGATTTTCCTTTGCTTCTGCACATGGCCTTTTGCTTTATTAAACTGCCTTCATCTTGACCCATGAGACTTTTTGTCCCCTCCCTCTCCTCCTACAAAGGCAGTTATAGAACAGGTTGGTGGGTAATCGGCATCCAGTCAAGGTCAGCCCACCACCAAAGTGCAGTTTATGTTTCCTAGTCTTTATATCAATGCTATTCATTATCTAAGCTCGAAACCCAGCTTGCACAACTCACATCTTGGAATAGTCCAAACACAGGAATAGCAAAAGACATTGCTTGCAGGAGGGACTAGAAGGTATGTATTCAGTTATAGTATGAGCTTTGCTATGAGTACTCAGGTTTCCTATAGCAAAGTAAAAGGTGTAATAGACTGCTATAGACTTAGAATTCACATTCTAAGAGACTACCTTAACTCCCTGAAGTCAGTGCAAACCCAGAGTGACCCTACATGCTTCATACCTCCTTCACTCAGTAACACAGAGCCTTATTCAGGCAACCTCCTCCAGCGTCATGTTGAAGAAATATTATCAGCAGCCTGGCACAGATCCTGTGCTTGATATAAAGAGGCCATCATCCTGTGCCCCGCACAAATACTGTCTCTAGCTTTTTCTTACACACCCAGTCTCCAGTCTTTTGTGACAAAATCAGTTTCCTATTAATAACTACCACAAAATCTCAGCTCAGCTGCTAGTCTATCTGTCTGAGCAGTGACAACAGAAACTGACTAGATCTCTTTGTCTCTGTGCATGAAGAAACCAGGTTTTTCCTGGCATGCTGGCAAGATGCTATCTGTTCCAAAGACCTGGACAGGTCAAGCTGGGAACCTCTGCAGTATCACCTCAATGTTCTCTGACTCAACAGCTCCCAGGACCAGGTCTTTCTTGGTTCATTGGCTCAGAAGCCTGCTCAGCCAACATCTACCCCAGCTTTGCCATTATCTTCTAGATTTGCCTCTGAACTGCTGAGTTGCTGTCAATACAATGCTCACTGCCAATCAATATACTTCCTTCAGACCTGTGGGACTGGGTAATTTCTCACAGCACCACTGGTTATCCTTAGATTTGAAGATTAAATTTACACTTAAGTTAAAAACTCAACAAATGCAGATGAAGATCAGCATCAGTCTAGAAAAAACAACCTGAAGGTAACTCTTCGAATTTTAAATTCCAACTCTTGCAAGTAGAATATTTATTAATTTGAGCACAGTCAGATATACTTTACTAGAGGTATTATGTCTGAAAAAGGATACTTTGATTCTGAACTAGTTGAAGTTCTCCTAGTAGAGGATGTTGAAAGAGACACAATTATGCTTCAGGGAGAAATCAGCAAAAGCAATTCTTCTTTCATTGTCAGTTAAATTGAGAGGATTGATTTCAGATACAAAGCTTGGTATGACTCTGTTTTTCTTTCACAAAAAATGTTATATATGGGGACCTAATTTAATATGCAGTCACATGAATTACAGCATGGAGACACAAAAGCATACTTGTTATCCAGTACACAAAATCAAGCTAATTTGAAGAAATAGATTCCAGCAGAAATGGTAAATTCTGCAGAAAATTTCTGATTTCAGTTTGTCTTGTATTGAAATTAAAGTGCAGAGCTCTTATAAATGCTTCCTCCTGACCTTTACTCAGTGAAATGTTGTTCTAAATTTTTCATATCTTTAATTTGCTGTAGTTATTTGTTTTCCACAATTATTAAGCATAATATATGTAGATATTTCTTCATTAGTGATAGTTTCAAGTTAGAAATCTTCCTAGGTTTCTGGTTGTTTTTAAATTTTAAAGTACTCTTTACATTCAGTACCAGCACTGAATAAAAAAACCCCTGTCTTTCAGAATGTCCTAATTGTTAAGTGGGCAGGCTAGGACACAACAGCCAGGGATCAGTTGCTTCCTCTGCTAGAGCTATCTTGTTTTTCTCCAGTAAATCGAATACACTAGATTATCAAAGACTAAGTTTTTTTCAACTTTCAACAAAATCACTGAAAATTGTTACTCAATTTAAAATTGAGTAGAGTTCTGGATCTGGCTTCTATTTCTTTTTTTTTTTTGCCTCCCATGTATGAAATGAGGATAATAGAACTTCCCAATGTTGTAAGAGTATTGTGATTCAGTTGAAAATGGAATGCACTCAGAAGCAGATTACAATTTTGATACCTTCGTTTGTTTTTTTCCTTCATTTTACCAGATCATCATAACAATTCTTTCAATTTAGACCATACAGAGCATGAGGAAATAAAGACTGAAAATAAAACCAAGAAGGTAGTAGAAAATTAGATGGACAGAAATAAAAAGGAAACACTTAGCCTTCCCAGAAGTTAAGTATTTTATACTGTTGTATGTTTTCACATGATAAACTCCTGAGTGCTTTTGACTGAAATTTTATTTAACTATTGCATATATTATTGGTTGTATATCATGTTTTCTAAGTAATATACAGAATATTCAGCTTTCTCACAATAGGGATTCATAGCTGACCTCAGGTTTTTATAAATGTTCTTTATTTAGAACTATGAAATCATGCTTCCAACCTCAAAACACTCCTCTGGGCATGAAGAATGCAGTGAAATTTTAAACAAGGAGAGGTCAGATCTAGATATAATAAGCATAAAAATGTATTTATAAGTCAAACAACAGCTGTGTTAGGCAGAAAGAACAGAAAGAATTGTATGTAAAGCACATTGAGGACAGCTATTCTGGCTATTTGAAAAATCAAGGTGAACAGGTAAAAGAGGATAAGTTGGTGAAACCTTAAACACTTGAAGACACAAATAGTCTGACACTGAATGTATGAAGCTAACCTTAATGTTTTTTTATTACATACCAGGTGAATGTGGTGAATCAGATGCCAAGAGGTTCAGTGAAACAGAAATCAGCTTAAAGGCTATTTAAATAACAGGTTTTCTCTTTCTTACTTCAGCTATGTGTGACAGAGCACTGACATTGGAGTTTCTGCAAGCATGTGGCATTCAACACTACACTGAGCTTTACTGCAGCTACTCCTTTACTTTTAACTCATTTAGAGCAACATTCATACCTTATGTGATGCTTAGTGAAAAGCACTCTTATGAGCACAAAATATTATTTTAGTCTTACATCGTTCTGTATGTGTGTGATGCTGCATGACAGCAGAAATACTCAGTGAGCAACCCACAGCAAATACACTGGTTAATTTTTGGAAATTACAGTTCAGTTGCCTAGTTGAATATATTCTGAAAATGAGGAAAATGGTGATAGAAGATTTTTTCAACACTTCCTGCTTATGAACAGTGATTCTTTCCAGTGATACATGTACAGTAAAAGTTTGGTTTAACAAGGCCAAGTGCAAAGTTCTGCACTTGGGACATAACCACCCCTGTGATCGCTACAGGCTTGGAGCACCGTGGCTAGAAAGCTGCCAGGTGGAGAAGGACCTGGGGGTGTTGGTTGACTGGCTGACTGAATATGAGCCAGCAGTGTGCCCAGGTCACCACGAAGGCCAACAGGCTTGTATCAAAAACAAAGTGGTCGGCAGGTCTAGGGAGGTGATTGTTCCCCTCTACTTGGCACTGGTGAGGCCTCTACCATACTGTCTCTGGTTCTGGGGCCCTCACTACAAGAAGTACATTGAGGTCCTGGAGTGGGTCCATAAAAGGGCAACCAGGCTGGTGAAGAGGCTGGAGAACAAAACCTACGAGGAGTGACTGAAGGAACTGGGGCTGTTTAACCTGGAGAAGAGGAGGATGAAGGTCCTCTTCTGACTGCCTATAATTTTCTGAAAGGAGGTTGTAGAAAGGTGAGCAATGGCCTCTTCATCCAAGTGACAGGTGACAGGACAAGGGGAAATGGCCTTAAGCTGTGTCAGGGCAGGTTCAGATTAGATGTTAGGAAAAAGTTCACTGGAAGAATTCTCGGGTAGTGGAACAGGCTGCCCAGGGAGATGGTTGAGTCACCATCCCCAGATGTATTTAACAGACAGGTAGATGAGGTGCTCAGGGATATGGTTTAGGAGAGGACAGGTACAATTGGATTCGATGATCTAAATGGTCTTTTTCAACCTAGTGATTCTGTGATTCTGTGATTCTGTGATTGTCTAGCTGATAAGAGAAAGTTGGCCTCTTGTGACTACTGTACAGTATGCATTCTATAATCTCATGGTTTTTTGAAGATCGAGTACTCCGTTCATATCTATACAAAGATACATAAACACACACATTTATGCATACAAGAATATATGTAATTAATGCTAAACCACTCTCTTACTCCATATGGAATGATGAGATTTTTCTGAGATTCTTTTCCTGTACTACACTCAGTCCTACTCTGGAGTTCTCAGTCTTTTCTTACAGAGCAATTCTTCAAAATTAAATGAGTGTTAGTGTCCCAGTAATCTTCTTCTCCTCAGGCTCATTTCTGGATGGACAATTATAGAGAATTCCCACCCAGTTTCACAGGTTAATGAGGTTCCATTTGAGTGGAGCTGTAAAAATCATAAGAGGTCAGGCTAAGGATGGTGCACCCATTCATGCAAAGAAATGATTACAGTGTTGCAGGGATGTGCAAACAACAATTTTGTTCCAGCTTTAAGCTTGAGGGACACCTAGGCTTGGAGTAGAGAAGGTACTCTGGGTATTTAATTATGTCCTGTGAGAATGAATCCTTTCACTAATTATTATTACATCTCTTCACTCTAGAGTTTCTCTAAACATCTGCTCTCTTTTGTAAGATGATGCAGATACAGCTTACAAGCAAAAATGGAATGTAATAGCAAAACCACAATACTTGTTTGAACTCTAGCCTTTTGAAACCTAGAAGTTACCAGTTCCTAATAGTTACATTGAAATGTGTTTAATATATTGTATTCTACTTTATAGATCACATACTCTAGCAAAAAGTAAGATCTGGAACCTCTCTTTTGTTCCAAGTGGAACTGACTTTCCCTCTGACTGAGCCCAGGACTCAAAACAAGCTTTTATCATCTGCTGGTGTGGCCCCAAGAGACTTTCTGGATGAAGAAGCCTTTTTCATTAACACAAGCAAATGCTAAAAGGCGCAGTGAGGGTCTGTGTAAGCTTTTAATGTAAGTTTGGGGTCAGCAGAGAGAGAAGTAAAAGAAAAGCGGAGAGTGAGGGAAGCAGAAGAAGAAAGGAAAGAAATGAGGCAGGTCCAAGCTCAGCTCTGAGGAGCTTGTCTCNGCCAACAACTAGCTTAAGGAATCCTCTAACGAGCTATGGACACTTGCCCCCTCATGTTCCTGTATTTCATTTCTGTCAAATTAGCCTCTGAATTTATGAATATTAGGATCTGTGTGTGTGTCTGAGTAGGAATCTGGCTTAGTGCTTGCTACCCTCAGTCTCAGAACTCTCAAATGTGCAGGCACCATTTCATCTTCTTTACACAAATCAGTTTCAGTTTTGCACTTTCTCCGAGTGTATGTGCGTCTCTTAGTCACACACAAAAACCCTACACATAATACTTAAAATACTACAGATAGACAGTACCATTGTTAAATCTAGTAAGACTGAATCTCAAATGAGATGCCATTCCTAGCCTTCCTATTTTATATCTTTTGAAAGTTAATGGGCCATCTTATGTCTGAGGTACTGGATCATTAGTCTGTGTGGGTGATAATGTTATAAGCTTCTCAACAGAAAAAGTAAACTACATTATAAGTGGCAACTGAGCACTTCATTTGCTCCTAGTGGATATCTAACAACTATTTGCATAGGCTCCATGACATTACCAGAGATCAGGAAGAAACGTTTTTTATGATTAGAACAGAAAACAGATGGAAGTGACAGAACTACTAAAAAAAGGATATGAAGACTTTCTTGCCTGATACTTCAGTTCAGATTTGACGGCAACTCTGTATAACATTTTATGTTTCAGTCACTTACATGAATAAGATATTTGAGCACCTCATATTCTTGAAAATGTTTATCCTTAAACATATACCTGCAATAAAAGATGAGATAATTTTGTTTTGCCAAAGAGCAATATGCTACGTGACTTGCCTCAGATAAGGAACTTATAGAATGTGGATATCAGAAGTCCCTACACAATCACTCTGTAGGGATATTGTATTCAATTCAAATTCTCCCTTTTTTCTCTTTTATTTTTTCTAATTGCTGACATGTCATCATATCTTTTAAGTAAAAGAATCGATTTCCATTATATTTATATGTCTTTACACCAACTACCAAAGTGTTTCGACTTACATAGAAGAATTTACTCTGCAAATATTCCAGTTGGCAAATATTCAATGTTTTCATTTTTTTCAGTCCTGAGTATCAGAAGAAAATATCTTGTGGAAATGAAACCTACATGCTGTCTGGTAGTGTTTATGTACCTGATGGTGGTTTCTTCCTACCATACATTAAGACACAAAATAGGGAGGCTGACCTATTAATGCTTTTTTGACTGCTTCTCTAAAAGTAAGTAGAAAAAAAATGTGAAGTCTGGTTTTTTTTTGAGATATTGGATCTTCATTTTCTTGATATTGTGTATTTTCTCCTCTGGAAGCCCTGAGGCAAGTTAAAAAAAAAAGTTCTATAAGTAAATTAGAGCACTAAAGAAGAAAATTTTGTATACATTTTAAGTTAGGTAAGAGGAATATCAAATTGTGGAAATACTTTATAAAGTTATTGTGAAGTATTTCCAATTGCTAATATGTGTGTACCTCTTTGAAAATAGATATAAAAAAAAATCAGTTAACTTATTACTGCATTGTAAGAACTCTTACTTTAATGATCTCACTGTGTGAAATATCTGAGACAATGAAAAATAATGGCGCATTAAAAAACCACAAATACTACATGGTTGTTATGCAAATGGAAGACTGAAGATCTATGTTGTATCTAGAAAATTCATCAAATCAAGCATCTAAATCAATAAGATGAAGTTTTAATGGATATGTTAATCTTTTATGTACAAGCAATTTTGGACATATTTATCCATAACTTTTTTACTTTCATCCTACTGCTTATTCTAAGGACAGAGCAAAAAACATCCTGTGGTTTTAATCTAGGGAATATTTCAGTTGTTCAGACATTAGCCTTCTTCTCTTACCTGCCAAAACCACACTAATTGAGTCAATTTGCCTATTGAGAAATATAAAACAGCAGGAAAAAGCCAGAATATTCATACAGACGTAATGTTTTAAAGTTGTTGTCTTTTCCACACCCCCCACTTGCCCTGCACCATGATTTCTGTGAGCTTTTATTTAAATTTTTTTTCAGTAAAAAAAAAAAAAAAAAGGTTTAATTTGACTAAAAGAATTCCTCTAAGGTTATTACTGAGAGGAATGAGATTGTTTTTCCCATGAATGATCACGGTGCAGTGAAATCTGAAAAGCACTGAGTGATTTTCAGCAGTAGCAATGAGAAAGCAAGTATTTTCACTCTAAGTGGGAGGTAATGTCCATACTCAACGTAATTGTCATTCAGAATTATATAATACATTGCTGAAAGTGAACTCTCCAAACAGCCTGAGAAGCTTTTAGTCTGAAAGGAAGGAGACAGAAAGCTTTCACTGGAGAGTAAACTGGGAAAATGAACTTTTTAGGAGGAGAAACACAAAGTCACTTGGGTTAGAAGAGTAGACAAACAAAATAAATTAATAAATTTGTAAATAAATAAATACACTATTA
>VXBZ01008853.1:530-14662 GCA_013399135.1 Heliornis fulica | reverse complement strand
CACCCCCAGGTCCCTTTCCGCCAGGCTGCTCTCCAGCCACTCCTGCCCAAGCCTGTGACGTTGCCTGGGGTTGTTGTGACCAAAGTGCAGGACCCAGCATTTGGCCTTGTTGAACGTCATCTTGTTGGCCCCAGCCCAACCATCCAGCCTGTCCAGATCCCTCTGCAGGGCCTTCCTACCCTCCAGCAGATCCACACTCCCACCCATTTCAGAGGCAAGGGAAAACCTTTCGGCCTTTCACTTTCATATGTGAACAATGAATGCAGACAGCACTAAGTATCCTGGGATTTCCAGACTGGAACCCCTACACAAGTGCCTGCAGGCACAAGTAACTCACTTTTTTCACTGAGCCAACAACCCCACTCCTGTGCACAGCCTGCTCTGTGCAGCACGGTGGTACCTGTTTCATTCATCCCACTCTGCAAGAGGGCTGAAAGAAACAGTCCTTTTCACATTTGTTTACATCTACTCAAACGGTAATTTTGGCAGGAATTTTCCCTTGGCAACCGAATTTCATGACAATATATTCTTCAGGAAGGAAATAGGTGTTGTCTCACAAGAACAGTGACAATTAGTTTGCCCAGAAAGTTATGAACATCAATGTAAATTTGAGCATTGACAGCACAGCTAAATTACAGCTCTGAGAAGACACTTCAAGAGTCTTGTGTCAAGCATTCCTACAACCAACACTTCCAGCTTCCCCTTCACAAAACCCCACGACACTTCAGTTTTCTCCATGACAAGTCACAAAACCAGCACCTCTCCAGGAACAGAAATTCTCCATTTTGAACATGATGAATCTAATCTGATCATGAGAATAAAAGGTTAAGGAGATATGGAGCATTGCTTCCAACCTAATGAATCTCCTTTGGAGCTGCAGCACAGCAGCAAACACCAAGTAGATGTGCTTTTCTAAAACTTATTTGACTACTCCATCTGGGATGAAGACCATTTATTTTATTTATTAGTCTATCTGGAGCAACTTCAGTTTAATTTATTCTTTCCCAGCTAATCTGTGCTTGAGTGTATTCTGATCCCACGTTGAGAAGAAAGCTGGGAATATGTTTAACTTTGTTTGCAGTTATGTAACTACCAAGACTTTTTTTATTCCTCTCCTCACAAAAAGATGAAGAACAAGACACATGCTCTTGAAAAAGGTAGTGTGCATCTGATGTCCTTCCAAAACAGGAGGGAGGACATTTCTTGGCATAAATGTTTTTATATTTGGAGCTATGCAAGTATCATCTTGCTAGAGAGATTTAGGTTGTTTTTATTGTTGTTTTGACTGCTGGGGAGATTAATTTTGTTGCTTTTTTTTTTTTTTAAAGAAAACCAACAAATGACATGTTATTTCAGTGAAGTGGGAGTAAGCAGTCTTTTCCAGAGATGCTNCCTCCCTGGGCAACCTGTTCCAGTGCTCCACCACTCTCACAGCAAAGAACTTTTTCCTAATATCCAATCTAAATCTCCCTCCCTCTATTTTAAACCCATCACCCCTTGTCCTGTCACAACAGGCCCTACTGAACAGCCTCTCCCCATCTTTCTTGTAGAAAAGAAAGTTGCAGAGGACATCACGCCAGGACTTAGCCCTGGCAAGGGGCTTTCTCCCTTCCCACACCCAGCTCCATGTGCTGGTGCTCCAGAGTAGGTTCCCATTTGTAGGTCTAATCAGGCACCAGCCTCAGTTTCTAAATTCTCCCTCAGCCAGTTACATAATTTTCAACAAAAAAGTAGGGCTGGCTTGTGCTACTGCTTTCCTGGTTCCTTCATGAATTTTTCCTTCATCTCCCTCTTACTTTCCACGCTTCAGCATCTCCTTGTTTCATTCCTATTCTGTCTAAAACCCCAAGTTTCTCAGATCCACCAGCCTGCCTTCACCTGCACAGCCTGTGCAATACTTTGTGCTCTTGTGTCCTCTGTTTCTCCTTAAAAAGGAGAGGAAAACATTGTGAAGAGAAAGAATGAGGCACAGAGAGAACATACCAGATCTGCATCCAGCTCACAGCAGAAATCAAACAGTACTTTTCATATGATGATGAGCTCATATCACTTTCCAAACCCTTCAAGACTCTCAACTCCTCCAAATGTGGGAAAACAATCACATATAAATTGATCACAAGTGAAAAATAAGTTAATCAAAGTTTTACTCTGCTCCTCACCCCACCCCCTGGTAACAAGCTAAATTGTTTTTATGTTATTTACATCTCTATTCCTGTTAGGAAACCAATCTTCTTGCTGGTTTATCAGGCTCCACCATAAATAATGCTCCTGCTGACTTTTCTGTAGCATCCCCCTTTTTGACTGTTGGAAGCAATCTGGGAACAGCAGGAAAAGCTGTAAGCTGAGGAAAAAGTCTCAATTACAGGACATATCTTGGCAAGTGTCAGTGCAATGAACATCTGGTAAACATTGACTTGGCCAACTTAACCACTGATCTTGTTGTCAGACAGTACTATGGGTAGGAATCACTTGTTTAGGGGGGCCCTTTTAAGACTGTAATTTGAAGCTGAATATCTAGAAAAAGAAAGGTGTTGGACAAATTGGAAGAGTTTTTTAACAGGAACCCATATTTTTTTCAAGGCTGGAAACTCTGGCAAGTTTATATTTCCATTTTCAGTGGATATTACCTCCATCTGAAGGAAAAAAAAAAAGAAGATTGATGACTGCCATTTAGGTTCATAATATGTTTTTAAAATTGTAATTACATATACCAAATGTTCATCTTTGTCCTTCAGGGTTTATATAAACTCCCAGCAGGATTCCAAAGAACTTGGCTTTGAATATCAAGCAGACAATCATTTGGGCTCCGAGCAATAACTGGAAAAGTGGCAAGGAAATGAGCATCAATTGCTAATTTTGACTTTCTTCTGGGGAAAACAGATTATTTCTTGAGCTCTTTGGAAGAATTAGAAAAATCAGTACAACAAATTATTACCATATGGAGAAATCCAAGGGAACTGAACAAGCCTATGAGTACAATGTCATGTGGTGGAACAGACTAGAACATCAGAAACAGCAAAGTGTCTGGGCTAGGTTATCCTTCAAAAAAAGGGCAAGAAGATGTAAACTCAATGGTTTGGGGTATTTTGCCATTCCCTTCAATAAGGGAACCTCCAGGAACGTAGCACAAGCCCATCAGACAAGGACTCAACACCAGATCGTGGTTTTCTGCCTGTTTTAAATGAATTGGCCTGACAGAAACCATCACCTGAGCATGGAAAGAGTATATGACATTCCCTCCTATGCTTAGTAGAGAAGCAATCCAGAATTTTATGGTACACTAAGTAAGGATTATCTTTGAGTGAACTTTGAACCATGTGTTATAACATTTAGTGCTATAGGCTGAGCAACCAGCCTACTGGCTTTGCCTCAAAGTGACATGAAACAAACTGACATCTGTCTGCTAAAATACACAAGAGACTGAAGATAACTTGAGAGATAACAAAGTTTTGATTTTTATCAAGCTTATCATACTCTTTTTTTTTTTTTTGTGGCATTTGTGACTTAATTTAAGGCTAATATACTAAAAGCATTCTATACTATAATGTATCTTATCTGGAAGAGACTTCATGGTAGCACCCTGCTATCAAATCTCTGTTCAGAGCAGAAGACATCCCTGCAGAAGACATCCCTAGCCTTGAAGAAATGACTATTGTGAACATAAAATAGAATTAATTCTGCATTTGAAGGTAAATATGCCCCACCCCTACCTGTAATTCTAGCTCCAGGGTACTCTGGCAAACCCAAGGCCACTGGTCCCCAAGCCCCCCAGACCCCATTAGGCAAGGACCAGCCCTCTCTTAGGTGGAAATGTGCCTCCTGGCAAGGACACAGATACAGTGAGCTACACACTGGTTTATTTGAGGCACCACTGGAAAAAAGTAGGAGAAAAGACCCATTCCCTGCCTCCATTCTTCTCAGATGTTTCATAATTGATTAAACTGGACATTTTAAGCTTAAAACCACACCAGTGTTGGGACTGACACATTTTTACTACAGGCACTGTGATATGCAGGTTGTGTTCTTAAACCCTGGAAACTGGAGTGATTTCTGTATTTTCTACCTTCCTCACTCTGAAGATGGCAACATAAGGATGAATATTTTCTAAAAAAACATGTAAATATTTTAGAGACTTTAAAAAAAATATATTTTTTTGAAAATAAAACCTTAGTGTTTACAAGCCCCAACTTTTAATCACAGAATAAGAAACAATGGAAGTGATTGTTCTTAAAAAAAATCCCAGATGAACTTTTTCTGATTGATGTATTCAGCAACTGAGATATTATTGCTAGCCCATATATTCACCATCCCAGCATGCAAAAACATATGGATGTAGTTATTAGTAACTTGAAGCTGCTTTTAAATTATAGTAAATTAAATATTTTTGGACTATTGAAATTGCAAGACTTTCAGACATATACAGCTAGAAGATATTGAATGTGTTTTAATAACATGAACTACTTATGATTTTCAAGCTACCTTGTAAACTAAAATCTGCAGGAGTCAATCTGCTACAATAGGAGATTCACAAATGAAATAGTACTATCAAGCAAGAGGATTTAGAAAATGCTCTTTACTCTTTCTTAACATGGTCCTTTCTCAGAAATTTACAGCTAATCACCATGCATTTGCTCAAAGATATTTATTTTATTTATTGCTAAAACTAGTATCAAAGCACAGACTAAAAAACAACAACAAAAATATCACTGATTTTTAACTAAAAAAAAAAAAGTTAATACAGCTTGTGTGGAGCAATCAGCTAAACCCAGGCTGGACTTGTCTCATACTCCCCAAACCTTCCCCATGAGAGAGATCAAGTGGGAAGATGGGTGCAAGGAGGGGCCATTTGGTACCAGCTGCCAGGGTCAAAGCCACTGGTGAAATGATGCCACTAGAAATTTGTGCATAGGATACTCAAGGCTGTGTGTGACTTCTGAACACCTTCCTAGGGCTCCTTCAGGAGGGGGGAGATATTTGCAGGTCTAATTGTCTCACAAGTGTTTTTCTGTGGTCCTTTTTCAGTTTTGACACCTTTTCTAGTAAGATGGCAGTAACAGACTGGAAGAACTGGTATTTTCAAGTAAAGTAACTGCTTATCTCTTCTACTCAAGTGATGTTTTGCTTTCAGAGACTTGGTATCATATGTAGAAGTTTCCCTTTCTGGTAGTGGTGTTCTGCTCAACCAAGACTCCCAGCTATTCTAAATTTACAGTCAGCCAAAAATATTTATTTCTTTGTTAATTCTCTATTTTAACATAAACGATTCATTTCCTCTCCTTGGTATTACAAATTTGGGAAAGCTCAGACTGCTCTAAAATGCCAAGATAAACATGAGGAAACCACATGCTTCCACTTGCCCCCTCCAGCAGTTTCTTGGCTGCCCTGACAGTTGTCCAAGCAGTCCTGCCGAGGAAGGGATGTGCATCGCATGGGCTGAGAAAAAAGCCACTTAACAGAACCTCTTGGATGGCTCAGTAGAAAATCAGATTATTCCAGAAAATCAGATTATTCAAGAAAAGAGAAATAAAACCAGCTATGTAGATCAAAGTATTTCTAATATTGCCAGGGAGCTGCAGAGTGACTGTTTACATACCACACGCTTTAGAGGTTACGTACGCACAGTTACGTTTCAGAGCTTTGAAGATCACAAGAGAAAAATCTGCTCTTCTTTTCTGGAAGCCACCTAACAGACCTTTCAAAAGGTCTTTCTGGGCTTTCACAGATGTAGAAATTCCATGTACACTCATGTTTCTGTGACCTCAGTGTGTCACCAATGCTCCAGTCCAAACAACTTAGCTGTTAAAGACCTTAACGCTCATTTGCAGTAAACCACAATTAATACACAGCCTGAACAATCTCATGTACCTAAACAGATACACTGGAAAAAAATCAACTTCCACCCTACAGAAGCCAGACATATATGGACATACAGGACCTGGCTTTGGCTGAAGATCCAATTCTGCAGGGTATGTACTTCTGCAAGACTGGTGTCATCCATTGAGTTCAGTGGTTTAATGCCACCTGGACAAACACTGGAGATGAACTTCGCCTTCCTATCAGGACCATAAAGTCTCATCACCTACATGCACTTGGAAATTTTTAATGTTTTCTGAGGTTGAGTTGAATTATCATGAATTAAGGCTGTACCTCAAGGTGACAGTGATTAATGCACTGAGGACACAAGCACAGATGAACGACCTGTCATCAGCCTCACAGATTTGGAGCCTGCTTTTAAACCAACACATTTAATGTCCATCAGGTTCTTTGGTTAAAATGATATTCAATTGTTTTTATTTGGGACTTTCTAATGTTGTGTCATATTCACTAATAAAACCACCTGCTTGTTAGTGACTGCTCAGAAGCTCCCTGGTATCCCCTGAGATACCTACTGAAAGCTCACCTGGAGTACTGTGATATCTATGTCTATCTCTATACTGAGATATCTACTGAAAGCACCTGGAGTACTGTGTCCAGTTCTGGAACTCCCAACACAAGAAGGACATGGAGCAGTTGGAGAGGGTCCAGAGGAGGCCACAAAGATGATAAAGGGGCTGGAGCACCTTTCCTACGAGGACAGGCTGAGAGAGTTGGGGCTGTTGAGCCTGGAGAAGAGGAGGCCCAGGGGAGACCTTCTAGCGGTCTGCCAGGACCTCAAGGTGGCCTACAAGAAAGATGGGGAGAGGCTGTTCAGTAGGGCCTGTTGTGACAGGACAAGGGGTGATGGTTTCAAAATAGAGGGAGGGAGATTTAGATTGGATATTAGGAAAAAGTTCTTTCCTGTGAGAGTGGTGGAGCACTGGAACAGGTTGCCCAGGGAGGTGGTGGATGCCCCTGGATCCCTGGAGACATTCAAGGCCAGGTTGGATGAGGCTCTGAGCAACCTGATCTAGTTGGGGGTGTCCCTTCTTCTTGCAGGGGGGTGGACTAGATGACCTCTGGGAGTACCTTCCAACTCTATCCAGTCTATGATTCTATGATTCTACCCATGACAACTCAGCAGACTGGGGCTTCTCCAGACAGGCCAACGACAAGCAGAATCTACTGGTAGACAGTAGGTATTGCAGGAGTGAAAAAATGTCAGAGCTAAAGAGGCAGGTTGCCTTAGCACTTTCATGCTGATGATCTAAACGAGACCTGATTCAAAAATTCCAGGGGCTGGAGGTGACATCTGCACTCCTCACCATCAGGTCAGGAGCAACCTGCCTCCATGAACGTGACTCCCCCAAAGTCCTTCACTAGTTTGTGTGAGCTATGATCGTATTTCCAAAACAGTGCTGCAAGAGTGTTCTCAAGAATCATTGCAAAACTCAAGCAGTGTGCCAGAAATTTGTCCAACTGATACGGATTCTCTACCATTTGGCAATTTAGGATGGATTCCTCAAAGTTATGATTATATTTCTCACTATTCTTGTTATAAACCTTCTGTATACTTCCAGATGACTTCAGTCATCAACATCTCATTTGCCTGGAGACAGGACCTCAATATTTTTCATTCCAAAGCAGCTGTTGCTGCAGGGAGAAGCTATAGGGCACAGAGGATACCTCCCTTTCCCCCCTCTTAATTTCCAAACACCACCATCAATCTAAAAGGCATCAGATCCCAAAACTTGGGTTGCTTTTCTTTACCTTGGGGAAATCAGTGGTCAGTCACACTGGAAAGAGCTCCATCTGATGGGATTCAAGCTCAATGTTTTCCCATTGCCTCTGTCAAAGGCTCTAAGAGTGGATCAGAGAAGATTAACTGTAGTGTCTGCAGTAAATGCTTAGCTGGGATAAACTGTGCTTCTTCCTTGCTGCTGCTTTGAGGGATCTGCCAGCTGCATTCAGGTTTAGTCAATCACTGAAGTCCTTTCATTAACTGTGCCATTACCTGGCAGTTGGTCAAGGTGGTCAGGATATAACCTTCAATGTATAATATTACACGTATGTATATCATATACATCTACAGATATAGGGACAAACAAGTCTGGTGCTTGACTTCTCTTAATGTTTGACAGGATCACAGAGCACATCGGTGATATCTCGTGTATCCACCTCACATTTCTTACTGTCCAGGAACAGGTTAATGCCAGGAGCAGATGGGAGAACCCAAGGCAACAGCCAGAAAATTCCGAGCACTCTAAGATGTGATTGACGATCACAACGTGCCATCTGCCTGTCTGTGGCTGACTTCTGAATTATTTCTAAATTTATTTTTATTGTCACAACAATGAATGCTGCTAGACAGAGTTGAGTGGCCAAATATCATCTTGCAGATGTTTTGGTCCTGTGTAGGAAGTGACACTTCTCCATCCTTTTGGAAAAGCAGCAGCAGAGTCAACAACAGATGACTCATACGACAGGATGGGAGCAGTCAGACAGGCAGTGGTAGTCTTACCTAAAGGTATTTGCTAAGAGGATCCCATCAAAGTGTGGCATCAGCCAGGAAAACATTCTTTCAGCAGTATTTTGTTAGAAGGGTCAAAGAGGACTGAACTGCTTATCTGAAATCCCTGGAGTTCATGAGGAAGGAGACAAGCACACAGGAATCATAGAATCATAGAATTGTTAAGGCTGGAAATGACCCCTAAGATCATCCAGTCCAACCATTAACCTACCGCCACCAAGTCTACCCTTAGACCATGTCCTCAAGCACCGCATCTCCCCGTCTGTTAAACCCCTCCAGGGATGGGGACTCANCTCCCTCAGCCTCCTCGTAGGGCCTGTTCTCCAGACCCTTCAACATCCTCGTTGCCCTTCTCTGGACACGCTCCAGCACCTCAACGTCCTTCTTGAAGTGAGGGGCCCAGAACTGGACCCAGTACTCAAGGTGAGGCCTCACCAGTGCAGAATACAGGGGGATTATCACCTCCCTGCTCCTGCTGGCCACACCTTCCTGATCCAAGCCAGGATGCCATTGGCCCTCTTGGCCACCTGGGCACACTGCTGGCTCATGTTTAGGGGGCTGTCAACCAACACCCCCAGGTCCCTTTCCGCCAGGCTGCTCTCCAGCCACTCCTGCCCAAGCCAGTGACATTGCCAGGGGTAGTTGCAACCAAAAGGAGCAGAGATTGTTTTGGGGGTGGAAGATTTGAGAGCCCGTGGTTTGTCACAGTGAACCTGGACCAACTTTTAGGACTAGAGCAATACCTAAGGCAAAGTGAGTTTTCAGCCTGAACAGAAGTGAGCTCCAAAACCAAAGAGCTAACCTCATAATGATCAACAAAGAAACGCTAACTGAAGCCATACTTGTGAAAGGCAGCAAGAAACAGGCAGTGAACAAGAGCTGAAGGGCAGAACCAATTTTAGAAGTTAAAAAAAAAGTCTTGGAAATTAAAAATGGATCCTCACAAAATGTTAGCTGCAAATATCTTTCCATTTCGAACAAGCTCATCTCATGGCCAGGGTAGCCTGGGATTTAGCCAGTTTACAATAAAATGAGCCAGTTTTCAACAAGAATACACTTTTTCCATGATTCTACAGTTTAGATAACTTGTGACTGCCAGCATAAAACCTCCAAGCAGCGAGATATTTCAAGTAAGCATTTAAATACAGCTTGACTTATGTCTGAATTAGGACCAAATGTTGCCCGAGCCTTGAGAGCATTCCCTCACTCTGGCTCCAAGGCACTACACATAGAACTGAAATCCAGACTGGCTGTGAACAAGCTCATACAAGCACTCCACATGTGTTTAGAGTACAGTGCCATGGGGGCTATACTGTCCAAGTCTGCTAAGGCAAGAAAAGTGATTTATTAAAATTGTGTTTGGCAATAGCACTGAAAGACCTCAGAAGAGATGAAGGCCCTCTTGAGTTGAGGACCCACAGAAGGATGGTGAAAACCAGGTATCTATAAATCATTGAAATAGGTCTGAGACAGCAAAGGTGGACTGGGAAATAAAACTACCTCTTCAGCTTCCTTCTGTGGGTCAGTGCTAGTGACACCTAGTGACACTCCTTTGGCCAACAATTCTCCTGTTAGAGCAGGACACAACTGCTGGTCCAGCTGTCACAGAATCGCAGAATGTCAGGAGTTGGATGGGACCTCCAAAGATCATCCAGTCCAATCTCCCTGTCTGAGTAGGATCACCTAGATTAGATCACACAGGGACATGTCCAGATTGGTCTTGAATGTCTCCAGAGAAGGAGACTCCACAACCTCTCTGGGCAGCCTGTCCCAGGGCTCTGTCACCCTCACAGAAAAAAAGTCTCTCCTTACATTCACATGGAACTTGCTATATTCCAGCTTGGACCCATTGCCCCTTGTTCTATCACTGGCCATCACTGAGAAGAGCCTGGATCCATCCTCCTGACACTCACCCTTGACATATTTATAAACATTGATGAGGTCACCCCTCAGTCTCCTCTTCTCCAAGCTGAAGAGACCCAGCTTCCTCAGCCTGTCCTCACAAGGAAGATGTTCCACTCCATCATCTTGGTGTCCCTGTGCTGGGCTCTCTCCAGGAGTTGTATGTCCTTCTGGAACTGAGGGGCCCAGAACTGGACACAATACTCCAGGTGAGGTGTCACCAGGGCAGAGTAGAGGGGGAGAAGGACCTCTCAATCTACTGAACTCACCCATTCTACTACACCCCAGGATACCCTTCCTGGCCACAAGTCCCTGCAATACAGCAAGAGCCAGAAGAATATAATACTTCACAGTCAGTCTCAAAAATGGTTGACTGCTTGTGGGTCTTCAAGCTGCTGTTATTTTCCAAGCCATATAATATTTTCAGTTCTGCCAGTGTGGCTTGGAAAAGGATTTGGGTAAAGCTGGTGGCATGAGAATATCCACAGCAGCTCACATGTCCGTGGCGCGCAGTGGAGGCCACGTGATGATAAAGCAAAAGCGTTTCCCGTTTAGTTCATGTAATTAGTTATGACAGCACAAACCACAGCTCTCAGAATGCTAAAAGGGCTAGTAGCTCAGAGTAGCTAGTAGAGTATATGTGTACAACTTGGTAATTTATAGAAATGAGAGTACAGAAAGACCAGAGCACATTGTCATTCCACTGTGCTTTCTAATGTCAACTAATGTTCACAGCAACTTGGCCATTCATGACCCGAGGTGAATTTGCAAATGAATGGGGATAGAATAAGAGAATCATAGACTGGCTGGAGTTGGAAGGGACTCCCAGAGGTCATCTAGTCCAACCCCCCTGCAAGAAGCAGGGACACCCCCAACTAGATCACGTTGCTCAGGGCCTCATCCAACCCGCCCTTGAATGTCTCCAGGGATGGGGCATCCACCACCTCCCAGGGCAACCNGCTCCAGCCCCTTGATCATCTTTGTGGCCTCCTCTGGACCCTCTCCAACTGCTCCATGTCCTTCTCATGTTGGGGGTTCCAGCACTGGACACAGTACTCCAGGTGAGGTCTCCCGAGGGCAGAGTAGAGGGGGAGAATCCCCTCCCTCGCCCTGCTGGCCACGCTCCTCTGGATGCAGCCCAGGGTGCGGTTGGCTGCTGGGCCACCAGAGCACATTGTCGGCCATGTTGAGCCTCTCATCCACCAGCACTCCCAAGAATGTCCAGGGATGTCACTAGCTAGGCTAGAAGGAGAAACAGCTGTGGTGTAGTTCTGTGTCACTCTGCTGTCCTTAATCTGCTCTTCACACTACAGAAAGTATCTCATGCTGAAATCTTACTGGACTAATTTTGAAATGCAATATTAATTACAACACTTAGATATCATGATGCATGTACCAAATCAAAGAAAACAGCACTAAACTTCTCATTCCTGAGGAACATTTGTCTTCTGCTACACTACAACTACAACATTTGTACTCTTTTGATTTGCCCTAAGTATTCTTTCCATGCTTTTTATAAGATCCAGATGTTAAATTGATGGTTTGAAGTGTTTCAAACTGGCCTTCCACTCCCCAGCAATTCTTGAAATATTGGTACCACATTTATCGCCATCTAAACGTCCTGAAACCTCATGTGAGCTGGGAAAGTTTGTTGGTTTTCATTACCACCAAATTTTTCCTTCTCCATCTCCTTTCAAAACCCATGACAAATACACTTGCAAAGTTGCTGATTAACTAAGATTCATCCTTCCCTGACTTTCTTTTTTTTTCCTGAGCTTATCCTGTTCTCCAGACACACAAAGGAGCAGCTACTAAACAGAAGCATTTCTACAGACATTTTTGCATTGAATGCAATGTCCCATTTTCTAATGAAACCACCACTTCTCCACCTTATTTAAACTACATCAATTTAGCACTTTGCTCTTCAGGAGACTTTAAAACCAGTTTAACCTGTGAGGATTATTAGATTGTGATTCTGCTGGCCTCAATGAGCTTCCAAGAAGCCCATGGCTGCGGGTTCCCCTTGCTCCCCAGGGGCAGGCCAGCAAAAAATCACTCCTGACGTGAGATCAGGGGCTTGGAAGCTGTTAAAAGCACAAATGCTTATTACATCTCATAGGCTCTGTTGTTATGTTTGGGTGTGTGTGTGTGTAGATTTCAGTGTATTATTTCAGATTTAGTAAAACTTGGACCAGAAAGAGAAATGAATGGAGTAATACAGCTACAAGAACCATCTATGGGATAAAATTATCTCCTGGCTGATCTATTTCACTGCATCAGTTTCATAAATATGTTATGAAGCTTCTTTATAAACATTGCATTTCTTTTAACCCATTGCTTCTAATCTGCAATAAGAATCTGCAAGGATCATCTGACACTTCCAGTCCCTCTTGAGACAACAGAGCACTTAGCTCCATCTTCTCCTTTGGAAGAAAACAGAGGCTTTACCCAGACTGCTCTGCTGTGCCAGCAGTCAAATGGGACTGTTCTGCAAGCCTCTGAGTAAACAACAAATTGGACTATTAGGATAATATCCACCTTTGCACATAAAGAAACTAAAACAATCCATGTAGCCATCCTCTTTGCATGCAAAGTACAATGTTCAACCCTTCTTTAAGACAAAAGTACAAGTAGGAACCCGAATTTCCCTCTCAACAAGACATCCATAGATCTCCATCAGCCTTAATAGGATTTACTTGCCTACTGCAGCAGAGGAATCAAAGCCCTGGTGTGCAGGAACAAACTAAATTTCCAGCTCTCATCTGCAGGACTCGTGACAGATTGAGACCTCTGACACAAATGGCTAGAGCATTGGAGAAGTGATCTGCTTCTAAAGCTAAGGCACATGAGGATATCTGTATCAGCACACATACACAAGGGTCTCAGTTAATTGGAAAAACAGGTTACATGATCCCTGTGCTAAGATGTCCCAGCTCTGTTGGAATATTTTTTTTTCTGTTATCCAGATGAGCAGTGGAAGGATGGGAGCTGGAAAAAAAAAAAAAAAGAGAGAAGGAATTTAATAGACCACAAGAAAAATAATAGGCAAGAAGGAAAGATAATTTCTGTAGTCTCCTCTCCTAACTAAATTAACATTAACTTCATTTTTAAAGTCCCCACTGTTCCTGATTTACTGTTTTTCTTCCTACCTGATTTATCTTCCAGACAGAGGACCGTGAGAGGCAGACAATTTTTCAGCATGGTGTCTTATTTCCAGCTGGGTTATTCTGTCTGCCCAAGGAGTTGTTAGAATGGAGAACAGAACAAGGGATTTATGCTGCTGCACCTGAAGAAGACTCTTTGAGCCAGAACCATCTAGAACATGAGCAATGACCTCTGCACATTACAGCCCAGTGCTGCGAAGGGCTGAGCACTTTCCTCACGGCACAGGGGAAAGGTCTCATGTTCTGTGGGTGTGCATCAGGAGAAGGCTTCAGCCTGTTGCTGAGGTTGCCAAGGTCTCCCAGGCGTTTGGGAGAGTCCCCATTGCTGATGTGGATCTGGAAGCCCCGAAGAAGGGCTCCATACAGTGCTCACTACGGTTTGTGAGTTCCTTGCTACAGCCACAACAGACACAGTTTAAGTATTGAGTGAGGATGACAAATACTTCAATAACAAGAGCGTTGCGAAGTGCCGTGACCATCAGTCTCTGGGTGGAGAGTGGCTCCAGAGCAACCCTGAGGAGAAGGACTGGGGAGTGCTGGTGGATGAGAGACTCAACATGGCCGACAATGTGCTCTGGTGGCCCAGCAGCCAACCACATCCTGGGCTGCATCCAGAGGAGCGTGGCCAGCAGGGCGAGGGAGGGGATTCTCCCCCTCTACTCTGCCCTCGGGAGACCTCA
>VXBZ01008852.1:61554-71945 GCA_013399135.1 Heliornis fulica | reverse complement strand
ACACACCTCTAACCGGTGGTGTGTCCCCTCACCCCTCCCCGAGCTGGCCAGGAAACCCTAAAGCCCACCCAGAAAATCCATCAGAGAAAGAAGTTGCCCCCCACCCCCCAGGAGAACAGATTCATCCATGCTCCGGGCTGGTGGGCTTCTGGGGGTCGGCAGAGGACGGCACAGGCACAGCATGGTGGGGGTGTTGCTGGGGTCTTCCAGGAGCAGGGCTGGGAGTCTGGCAAGAACCAGCCCCCCCCCTACCCCTCCCTAAAGCTGCAGTAGAGACTTGGCCTCCGCTGACCCCCAATCTCCCTCGGTGGAAGGGCAAGTGAGCCCCCCACAGCGGCAGGAGCCTCATGGAAGCAGAAGTGACACTGCCATGGGGGGACAAGGAGAAGGATGTTTCTCCCTTTTTAACCTCCCTCTAGATCCCAGGTTTTCCTTCATGCCACGTCGCCCTGACTCACTCTTGGGAAGCCAGGAAGAGATCAGCACACAGCACTGTGTAAGTGTAATAAACCGAATTTACAGTTTCCACTCTTAAAATTACTGACATAAACTACATGCAAGTTACAAAAGCCTCCCCAAACCAGCAGATAATTCAATTATTCATAGCAACAGAGAGTAAAATAAAAAAAAAAAACCCAAACCCAAACACTAAACAACCAAACCCCAAACCCACCCATGTCCCCTTGCTTTCCTGCTACGGACAGGGTGAGAGACAGACACTCAGGTAGGTCCTGGATAAAGAAATATATTTGCTTCAGAGAATGTCTCCCCTGTCTCCCCACACCCTAAAACAAGACAGGGAAAACTTAATCATTATCAACATTAAACCAGCTGAAGAAAACCAACCAGCTCACCCAAACCCAGATCTCTTTACATCTGGAGTTGGCATCACACAGCTAACATGGTACCCCCAAAAAGTGCAATTTTAAGGAGAAAAAAAAAAAAACAACAAAAAAAAAGGTTGGGGTAACGATGGCAGAGGAAGCGAGGGCAGGGAGCCCCAGGAAGGGCTAGTTTCCCCGGAAAGCGCTCTGCGCGGCTGAGGAGGCCGCCCCGGCAGCTGCGTGCTGGAAGCCCCTGTTGGTGAGAATGCCTTGGGAAAACTCCTCCTGAGCCCTCTGGAAACTTGCTCCTGTGCGCCGATACAGGGAATGCACCTGGGAAATGGGAGAGGGGGAAAAGAAATCAAACCACTGTCAAGCCGTGGGGGTTGCTGCTCACACCTGGCTTTCATAACCCCTCATCCCTGTCGCTAAGCAGCGCCCTTGGGAGCTGGTGAGGACGGGCTGGAGCCAGGGGCTCCATCTCACCCATCACACAGTGCCCAGAGACCCCCGTTTGTTATTAAATGCAGAGCTCTCAACAAAATGGTGGCTATAGGACCAGAACACTCCTCTCCCCGCACTCAAAGAGACACTGTGTGACCCTACAGCTGCAAGCATCAGGGGTTTTCTTTCAAGGAGGAAGCACCGAGAGCAGGAACCGTTCCTGATGGGAAGTACATTCCTCCTGACTGGAAGGAGGAAAGGGGCCACGTTCAGGAGAAGATGCTGATCTGGATCCCACCAGCTTTGAGAAGCGCCGTGATATGGTGGCAGCAATTTTTTTCAGACACCGAAAGAAAAAAAATCAGTGTCCTTCTCCACTCAGGCTCAAGCTAGAGGGAGGTGCAGGAAATTTATGTCCCTAAAGAGGATGGCACTTGGAAGGACATCCGAGGAGCATCTGTGATTGGGCCAAGCCCTCGCCTTGCCTCCAGAGCCACTCACCTGCTTCAGGAGGAAGAGCGAGAGAACCGCGCAGAGCGTGAAGAATCCAGCCACCACCATCATGATAACCGCCACGGCCAGGTTCCCGTGCAGCTCCGACAGCGCCGCGATCCATCCACTGCAAGAGAGAGAGGAGAGCAGGGTGAGTGCAGCAAACACTCCAGCTGTGGGATGGGATGAACAGGGTGAGGAGAGGTGCCAACAGTTGTGCAAGAACCTTTTGGAGAAGCTTAGAGGGAAGGGCAAAGCCATGGCTGTGGACACAAGGACCCAGAGCTCATTTGGGGACAGATTCTATCAACATTTTTAGAAGCAAAGCACCTCTACATGAGACAGCTGTACTCACCCCGTCAGCGTTGCAGCCCCCAGCCCACCCCCACAAGCAGCAAAAAACTCCCCAAAATCCTTGATGCCATCAGAGATCATGTCACTCCCCAAGCGTCTTAAGTTGGATGGGATCAGCCAGCAGATCTGGAACCTGCTCGTCACCAAGACGGCACTGCATGGCCAGGGATGTTAAGCACTGGGAGGGGGAGGAAGAGGAAGGAAGGGATGAAATTAGAGCTACAGAGAGGTGGAAGCTGGCTGTTGTCAAAGAGAAGGGAAGGGGGTCACAGGGCCGAACGTGGGTGAAAAAACCACCATGCCACCTGACTCAAAGGTCCCTCTGCCAGGCACTGGAGAAGGGGATCTTACCAACTGCCAAACCACATGTGACCGGGAGAGAGGGTCTGATGCGAGCTGAAGTGTCCTGTCCCATCTGATGTGCCTCACAGCTCCCTGCTCCTTCCAAGGAAGCGGGAAAGGCACAGGACATGCTGCAGCCAAAAATAAACCCACTGGACAGCCATGGCCTCAAGGGCAGCAGAGGGAAGGAGCCCTGGCAGGAGAGAGTGCAGGGACATTTTGGGAGCAGGGAGGTACCGCTGGTCCCTGTGGGTCCTCTTGGCTCTGGGGCAAAGGAGTCTCTGTCCCTGGCTCCACCTTTCTGGAGGTTTCTCTCAGGCTTCTGAGTCCCTTGGGTCTGAGCACACGCAAAATTTCCAGTTTTAATTAAATGTGTTTATTAAACAAAAGGTGGTTTTCAATCCTTCAACCCATTCTGACTGGATCACTGCCTGGCTTGAGGAAACACAGCCGAAAGCTCAACGCACACTCTCCAAAGCCAGGCTAAAAACAGAGTGCCTCCTCCCAGTCCCCCGTGACTAGGGCAGCAGATCCTCCCAGGGACAGCTTCTCCTGTGAGCCGTTCTGCAGGCAGCCAGCAAAAACAGACAGCGGTTTCCCCCAGCTCGTCACCTGGGGGCTGCCCCTCGGGAGAGAAGCGGTAGCTGTTAACCTTTTCACTGTTCCCAGCACGCCGGGACTCCGAGCCGCGGCCAGTGCGGCAACCGGCACTTCCACCACAGGGGGAGCGACTCTGACTCGAGGCCCGTTGGATCCACTCCAGCAGCCCAGACTCAGCCTGCTGTACCACACCGTCGAGAAGGAGCAGGGATAAAGCCCTCGCTGCTTAGGTGAGGAAGGATTTGGGGACAGGAGCAGACTTCTGTGATGGCATCGAGGGCTGGAGGTCCCCCATGCCCATGCTACAGCCTCCTGTTTCAATGCAAGCCAGATGTCGCCAACACTGGAGGCTCAGCATTGAGAACAGAGAATTACATGAATTAAGCAAGGAGGAAGGCAGCAGAGGAGGTGTGGAAGATTCCACGTCCTTCTTCTGGTGCTGGGAGAAAAAAAAAAGTTCTGAGCATTTGCTGGGACTAGGAGGGGAAGAGGGGAGAAGAGGAGCAGCCCAGCTGGGACCTGCCAGAGCCACGCATCATGTGAGAGACGAAAAGCCACGGGAGGAGGAGCAGACAGCTGTCAGAAACGGATCCCAGAGCTTCCCACAGTCACAGCCCTGGTGAGAACAGGCACCCGTGCAGGGCTGTGACGCGGCAGCCCAGGGAAGCCAAGCTTACCTGTCACCCCAGCCAGGAATGCCGACAGCCTGGATGACGTAGATTGCTATTTGGCAGAAGAAGATGAAAAAGAAGACGAAGAAGCTGAAGGAGCTGTCAGACCTGCGGGAGAGATGGCAGCAGGAGTGAAACCCAGGCACACAATCCCTGCAAACTCCTTTCTCTAGAAGGAGAGAAACAATTTCAGCACAGGGGAAAGCTGCTAAGGGGAGGCGATTTCAGCAGGAACTTGGCACGTCTGCCGCATAGTGCACAACCCACAGCGCAGGCAGCTTCTCTGAGCTCAACACCTTCATGTACCAAACTGTTTCTCAGAAATTAATCAAAAAAAAAAAACCCAAAGTCCCTGAGCAGCTAGGCTTGGATTTCCAGATGAGAAGGTCAGCTGTTATCATGTTCGATCAGGTATTTGTGACATGCTTATGAACAAGTGGGTTTGATCTGTTTAACGATGCAGAGGGCTGGAAAAATCCCACAGGCGACATACGATGGGAAGAGATAAAAACCCCAAAGCTCCCCTTGCTAAAAAATACATCCCCGTAATGGAAGCAAACAGCACTTGCCTGAAAGCCTTGTAAATTGGTCGGTACCAACAGAGAAAGGCACAAGGGGTGAATAAAATAAACCACAGGATAGAGAGACCAAAGTCTACTCCTCTCTCCGTCTGGACTGTGAACCACGCCAGGCAAGCAAGCAGGTTGAGGAGCAGGGTGATTGAATGCACTGTTTGGGATGGGGAGAGAGAAAACACATCTCTAAGTTCTTGGAAAACTGACATCTCTCCCAGCATCCCTAATCTCTTGCTGAACACATGGAACTCTGCAGAACTGAAGGAACCTTTGGGCCATCTCATTTCATTCCATCCCACCCTTGAAAGGAAAACAGAGTTTAACCCAAGAACCTCACCTGATCCTGCTGCTCACAAACACATCTTAATTCTTCTCACCCGATCTCCAAACTCTCCCTTGTCTTTCCTTAAAGTCTACAATAACACCTATCAAAAATCCACCACGAACAAGCTATTCCCAAAGCACAAACCTGGGAACCCTTCACATCTGCCTTCATAAAACCAGAGATTTTACCCTTGCAGACACCACCTACAGAATTTACCGTATGCCAGAGCTCAGCAGAACCTTCTTTAAAGGCGTTTTATTGTGCTTGAAGCTAGTACTCACACATCCACAAGTAATACAGCATCTTGCAGATCCGCTGGTAGTCAGCTGGGATGTCTGCAGAAAAATCCTGATAAAAGCACGGCTTGATCGGACACTTCCTGGGAAGAGGTGGCCAGTTGTTTTGCCTCGCTGTGGAAAGGAGATATAAGGAGCCCTTCACACATTTGTGTCTCACAGAAGGACGCGATCGCACGTGGAAACATGGGAGGACACTAGGGCTCGGCAGGTTTGAGCAGGGAGAGCAGCAGGGACGCGTTAACGCGGCTGGCAGCAGCAAAGCGGAGCACGGTTTGATGGCTTTCCACCGTGAGGGGCTGGATTCTCCCCCACAAGGCCAAGGGGCCATCACAACCATCATCACAAGTCCAAATTCAGCCATTTAAAACCAAGAGGAGAATGGGTGAAAAAATGAATCTTGGTTTGCTGTGGTTAAGAGAGCCTCAAGATTGGAGAGGGGTGGGGAAAAGAAAGCTTTATTGCTCTCAGGTCGAAATATCACACCACAACTTAGACACGGATACAAAACTGGTGTCTGAAGAACTTGAGGTGCCCAATAGCACACTGGAGGATAGAGACCCACCAGAGCTGGGCTCCAGCATCTCATCTCTGAGCTCATGTCCCACCTTGTTAAATCGTGGGAGTTCCAAGGGGGCTGCCACCGCTGCAAGGGACTGAAGGGAAGATGCAGGGCTTGTGAATGACACTTGGACGAGCCAGGCCTTCGTCACATCCTGAGGAGCCAGGCAAACCAGGCTTCCCCAGGAGTCACGCTGCAAGCAAGGCGGGAAGCGCTACTCACGATTAATGCTGGCTGCGTTACTCTGCAATTCCCTCTCCTTCTTCTCCAGCTCTGCTGCCTTCCTCTCTAACTCTGCCTGCTGCTGAAGCAGCCCAGCCTGCGCCGCTGCAGCCACGGCCTGAAGTGAAGGGGAGACAAAGGTAAGTCCTTCCCAAAGAGAGGCAGCGGCGATGCCACCAGTAAGCCCAGCAGACACCACACTGGAAGGGAAGCAAAGGCTCACGAGTTCCCCTGGACGATTCCCTCTCAGATATGAGAAGGGGTTCAAAGGAGAGGCAAGTCAGGTCTCTTCCCTGCAGCTTCCCACACCTGACACCAGAGAAATCCCTTCCCTTCCTATTCCCACCAGCCTCCAGAGCCTCCTGGGAGCTCCCTCTTGCTCCCTTGACTCTCAGGAAAGCCGGAGCGAGGGGATGCCATACCTGGGGGGTGGGCTCCACGGATGTCTGCAGGACAGCAGGCTGCGAGTGGCCAGAGGGCTGCGTGGCCGGCGTCGTCCGCACTGCATTTGTCTGCACAGAAATCACAAGCAATGAGGCAAAGCCCATGACACAGCTCTACTCTTAGCAAAGAAGGGTTTCAGTTTTAGCACCACAAAACCAGGAAGCACTCAGGCAACTCTGCGCTTTCAGAAGTTAGTTCCTTAAGGCACCCGAGGATCACAGGCATTAGGCAAAGGAGAAACAAAAAGGGGTTGGGTCGGTTGTTTGAGCTGTAACTATGGCTCTACCCCCATTTCCTCTTCTCCTTTTCCCACCTCACACCCAGGAAAGAAGAACAAAGCCCTTACGGCGACCTGCAGCCTCAGCAGTTCAGCTCCCAACCCAGAGACTGAATAAATATCGATGCATCCTGCCACAGAGCATCTTCCCCTTCACACTCCACATGGCTTCACCGCGACGCAGCAGCGACTCGGAGAAGCTGCTCCGCATGAGCGGAGCGCTCCAGCTGAGCGTTTAGCAGTGCTCCAGCGCAGGAGCAGTCGCTTGCATCCTGCCTGTGCGATGAGCTGCTCTCTGCAGGGAAATGGGCTGTGAAGACATCGCTCTTTTTAAGCTGCGCCTACTAGAGGAGCTTCTACTCTGCTGAAACCACCACCCAAAGGTACCCGGCCTGGAGAAGCACAGCACATACCAGCTGAGAGCTCTCAGAAAAGGGGTTGAATTCATCCAAGCCGCTTTGGCTGGAGTTTGTGAGCTGTGTCACGGAGGGATCCTGGGAGAGAGGAGAGACAAGTCAGCGTTGTTAGCTCGTACATTACCTGCACTGCTTGCCCTCCATTCACAGGAACAGGAGTCCTTTCTGCAGCTCACTGCCCCTATACCTACAGGCCTGATCTCCAAGGACTTGAAGTGGGACACTTCCTATAAAAAGATCCCTCTTTGCTAGCCAGGCTCAGACCTCTGAAGTGCTTCTCCCCGTGGTTATTACAGAAACAAGGTGCCTTTTGAACTCAGAAATCCTACTGCAAGAACGGCCTGGCAACCCAGTATCTGGGTGTGGGTAAAAGAAACACCCAACACCTAAAAAGCAGCTTTTAATCCCTACCCCAGCAACGCCCCTCTCAAGCTCAGTCACTTTAATTTAGGGACTGTGACAAGGTAAGCGCAAGCAATTGGGGCGTACAGGCACTGATGGAATCAGAAGCTGCTCAGGGTTGTCCAAAACCCTCCAGGAGCTATTCCTCAGGGTTCTAGCGCAGCCTTCTGTCGAACAAGATGTGTATGGAGCAGTTAATGAGTAACCTTCCACATCTCCTCGATAGCAGACACTCCCTCTGCCAACAGGTTGCACTAGTTCATGAATTTCCGTGGGCTTGCAGGATCTTGGACAAGGATTCGGATGCTGCTTGAGTAAGCACAGCTCCTCACTGCAGGGCAGTGCTGTGAAAAAACTCAACAGGGAGCACCAGCTCAACAGCCACACTGGAAACAAGGACCATGAGGGCTTGAGGCAGGAGGCTTTATACCACTGCTTACTCCTCCGGAGGCTCTAGGCTGACCGGTTTCGCAGACGCTGTCAAACACAGGCTTTGACATCAGTTAACACAGGACAGTGACACTGCTAGCATGGTGCTCTAATCCGGACCAGGCAAGGTCCCAGCCTGACTGAAGTCCAGGCTCAAGGCACAGCAACTCCCTTCACGGTACAGGAAGAAGAAAGCAAAAATAATCCTCTGAAGAGCCTGAAGGGTCAGACTGGGAAAAAAGCACTTGGAAATAAGAAGAAACACTGAAACAAGTGAGGCAAAAATGTGTGCTTCTTTTTTCCCCCTCCCTCCCTGCTGTTCACCTCCATTCAAAAAGGAAGCTCCTAAATTAAGTGGAGGCTCACAAAAAGGAAGCAAGACAGGGAGAGGAGCACCACTGCTTCCAGCTGCTGGACAACTCCATCCCCAAGGGAGACGACTTCTCATCTCGTGGCTTAAAATTAAACACATCACTTCATCAGGCAGCATGACCAGGTCAAGGCAGCACAGCTCAGTAACTCAGTAACTCCCTCACTATCGTGTGAGCATGGCTAAAACAGACGAAGAGAAGGGAATTCGCAACCAAGCTGAGCGGTGTCTCTCTGTCCCAGGTAAGGCAGGGAGGAAAACAGCAGCTGGGAAATAAGGGCGGATCCAATGGCACCAGCTTCTTCCACAAGCCTGGGCTATACAGCACGAAAGATAAGCTTGAGCGTAAGGAACATCAAGGAGGCAAGCAAAAAGCTGCTGTCAGACTTCATATTTCACAGTGGAATATGGAAACAGTGGCTTAATTCAGCCCCTCAAAGCCATGTTACCTGGCTCTTCCTCCTCTGAGGGGTAACAGTGCTCTCCTCCGCTCCCAGGGCCCCATGTGCCTTTGCTTTTGGGAGGGTTTAGCTGTTTGGATCCCAGTTAAACTTCAGTCATTCTTCTCCACTTCTTTTCTGCTCCAAGAGCTAAGGAAAAGCCTGAGCACGCAAAGCCTATTTTATTTCCCCAGCTCTCTTAATTCTAGCACTGCCTGAAGCTTGCATCAAGGTTCTTGCAGTAGCTGCCACTCAGAGCAGATTTCTAAGTAAACATAGCCAGTTAATTATTTCCCATTAATCAACTGGGATAAGCCACAGACAGATGAGTCAGGGAGATTTGTAACGGGACCAAACCAGCTTATTCTATACCACACTCATCGAGCATCGTGAATGAAGTCTCCTCAAAAGGCAAGGATCCCCAGTTATGGTAGGATTCGCGGAGCACCATGCTTGGATCTGTGTCAAGGAAGGAGATACTCATCAGCAGGACAAGGCTGGGAGGTTGAAGATGCTTCTAGTCCTTCAGCAAGAGCTCCAGCACACGTGTGAAGGGAATGTCAGCACCCACCAGGCAGGAAAAACACCTTCCCCAACACAAGGATCCAAACCCCAGCAGGGAATGGACTCATTTGATCCACTCAAACGGGGCAGCACTGTCCCACCCTGGGAGATGCTGTTTTGATAGGTGGAAAGACAAAGCTCCAGAAGTCCTCGTGTCTGGCTGCTGATGCCCAGGAGAATTTTTCTTTTAAAAACCAGGGATAAAGGCGAACGTTGAACCTCATGCTCCCAGAGGAGGATGTAAAAAACCCACTGTATCAGCAAAGAGCTGTCAGACAGCCGCAGGGGCACCCGTGACATACGTCTGTCCTCATTAAGAAGCAAGCCTGGTATCAGTTACCCACTGTAAATCGCATCTGAGTTTTTTTTTCTCCTGTGTAAACTGTGAGTAAAGCATGAGCACAGCCCTGTTTGGTCAGATATCAGGGCAACATAGCAAGCATAAAGCAGAGTATTTACTTCCTCAGTGCCAAAGCAATAAAATCCCACAAGAACAGGGACTGTAGGTGAGCCACCCTGTGTTCCGCCCTCCCCACGGAAGGGATAAGATGGGAACATGACTCAAACCCTTCCCCTAGACACATGAGACCATGTTAAAACGATAGTGAGGCTTTTTCCAAAAGCCCCTCGCTACCTCACTATAATTTCACTTTGATCCTTCAAAAAGCTGAGGCCCGTCAATCAACAGCTTCACTTCGGCTTGAGCAGAGCCAGGAAATTGCCCCTTCCTGAAGATCACATCCTGGCCAAGGTAAAGTGGCATCCGCAGCCGCTCACCGATGAAAACCAAAGCCTGGACATTCCTTTCCACATCACTGCCCTGTGAGTCCAGTCTGAGCACCCAGCCAGCTCCTGGCATGAAGGAGCCCCACGTTTCAAAGCACAGAGGTTCATCCCAAGGAGGAGAGAGCCAAGGAAATCAGACTAAATCCCATGGAAGTCTGTAGGGAATCTCACGCCCGGGCCCCTAAAAACCACAGTCCAGGGATGCATTTGACTTCCCAGGCTCAGCGTTAAGTGCTGATGCCACAGCACGGTAAACACAGACTCCAAAGAGCCCCGGCAGCCCTCTACAAGCCAGGTACCCACAAGTGATTCCACATCCCCGGGGGTGGGGGTGTGTATGCGGGTGTGCATGACCGGTGGTGAAACACACTCCCTCCCCCTCCCCAAATGCTGGGGGAGTGTGGGGGGGGCCGACTGGGACTGCATGGGGGGTTGGTGTGAGAGTCCCTGGGGGCGGGAAGGGATCCCAGCGGGCAGAACCGGAGCGTCCCCCGCCAGCGGAGAGTCCCGGGGCTGGTGGGGACGCCCAGCCACGGACACAGGGCGTGAGGCGGGG
>VXBZ01008852.1:39766-52875 GCA_013399135.1 Heliornis fulica | reverse complement strand
CGCCCTATACAACCCCATGTACGTACCCCAACAACCCGCCCCCCATCTCCCCGGTGGACAGACTCCACACCGCTCCCGCACATACCCCCGTTCCCCGCAGCCCGCCGGGTCTGCCCGCAGCGGCATCGCCGCTATCGCCACCGCCTCCCGTCGCCATGACCCCTCTCCGCCTCGCCCCCGCCCTCCAATGGTAACGCGAGGCGGCGTAACCCGGCCAATGGGGAACGAGGAGGTGGCGCGCCCTTCCCCCCGCGCATGCGGAGTATGGCCACCGGCTGCCCGGAGCACCCCCAGCTCCTCGGGGGGTATCCCCGACCCCGTGGGGATCTCCCCAGACCCTCCGGGGGCATTCCCCGCTGCCCGCCGAGACTTCCTTCAGCCCCTTCCTCAGCCCGGGGACGCAGCTTCGCACCGGGCAGGCAGCACTGGGCCGGTCCTTCCCTCTCCCCATCCCAATGCCGTGTGTCTGGAGGGGTCGCCTCCCCGCCCCGGGCCACCTCCTTCCCTCCCCCTTCCCCACAGCGGTGCCAGGCACTCGGGAAAAGCCCGGGTAGAGGCTTTGCCAAGCGAACTACTGTTGATCTACAACATTTCCACATACTCCCGTAGGTAGAGTACGTCTCCAGCCTGGTTTCTCCTTCCCCCCCCTCGCCCCCTCCACACCCCTAGTAAGAGGAGGACAAGGAAGAATGGTGGGAGCCGCTGGCACCGCCGTATCGGTCAATCCAGGTTTTCCTTTATTAGGTCCAACTTCCTATCCCATATATCATGACACAAATGACAAAGTTCTTGCAAAGAAGGTAATGTTTTAACATTTGCAGCTTCTGGGAGACCGCGTACGGTTCGGTAGCATCCGTAAAACACTCAAGTAACACACCTGGGACAGAAAAGAATAAAGAAAAGATGGAAAAAAACCATTAAAGACACTCAGCAACTCCAGCAAGTTTCTAATGAGTTTTTCCCATCACTCAGTTTTGCACCTAGAGCCCAGTTTAATCTTGTTCAAGCCCCCAAAAGGCAGTTACTGCTCTCCCACCGCAGCTGAGGAACCCCTTTGCACCAACATGTGGTGCAAAGCCACCCCAGCTTTATTTTAGCCATTTTCAAACTGATTAAACACTCCGTCCGGCTTTAAAATGACAAGAAAACAAGCGGCTTGCCAAGACTTCGTACCACCACTGCAGTCAGGATCAGATACTACACATGCTGCTCCTGAAATTATCTGTCCGGGCTAAGGGATGTTGTGCACACAGAGCAGTTATAATCTGGCTCTGCTCCAGCTGATCCGGTTATCTCGTAAGCAAGGGACTTCCAAATTAGCATTTAATGAGAGAAAAAAGATGCTATTTTAAGTGGAAAGGGGGGAAACTTCAGCATTGTTGGATGATGACCCAAAGTGGGGCACACTTTTTAGCCTAAGCTTGTAATTTGCATCTCCCAGGCTTCTAAATCAGTGATAAAACAAAAGTTTGGGCATTTCTAGAGGGAATGATCCTTCCAGCCTTTCACAGATGCACGAAGAGGAAGAAGAGAGTTTTAGGGTACTGGAATCCCGTGCCGAGACTGTGAGATATCCCTTACCAGTAATATTTACGCTTTATCCAGGCCCAGTTCCTCTGGAGTGGAGATTCCTAGTTCACTCAAAGTTGGCCTAAGTTCCTGGATAACGTAAGGATAGATTTCCTTGTGAGGTCCTGCCTTGTCCTACATGAAAAAGGAAACGGAATGGAGGTGATTATCTTGGAAATGAAGCTAGCAGCAAAGACCTCCCTCCATGGCATTCCATCTGAAGGGTCACCTTTGCTCAAGATGTTTCCAGTAATGAATTAAAGGAAGAAAAATCCTCAAAGCGTTCCCCAACAGAGGAGCTGGCATTGGGAAAGGAAAACAAGTTGAAAACCTTGCCTCAAAAACTACTATTTAAATCCACCAAGCACGTGCTCATCAATGATTCCGGCAGCAGGAAACCGCGGTGCAAAAGGAAACCGCTAGAAGAAGCGAGGCAAAAAACCAAACCACCCCCTTCAGCCCCTCCACAAGGCGAACAGAGCAGTGACACTGCCATTCCACTCACCTTGACAACTTCCAAGATGCGGACGGCACTGGCGAAATCATTTAACCGTCTGCATGCCCGCAGAGCCGCATCGATGATTTTTGGTTCGGGAACCAGGTCATAACCCACAAGTGTGTTTATACCTGTGGATGTAAGGAAACACCGAGAGGAACTGAGCATTGGCTCATTAAAAAAAACCCAAAGGTTTTCTTTTGCTTCTGCCCCTCTCCCTTACTACTGTAGATTTTAGTACTTGAAGTGGTTTTTATGAAATGCCAGTGGGATGGCTTCACCCACGCTCCCAGAAAGGAGCTGCATGTTACACAGCCGGTAAGAAAACCCAACGATTTTGTTCCTGTGGGTTTAATGAAACCGGAACTCGAGCCGCTGTCTATGGCTCTCCTTTAGGAGGGAGCAATCCAGGTGATGCCACGGTGATCCCTCTGGCTGTTACACAAACACATTATAGGCTTTAATGTGGATAATTATCACGACCTGTGTGGTCACTTACTAAGCAACATTGGAACTCAAACTTCCCTCAGAGCAAACACTTCCCTCCCTCTGATCCAGGTGTTAAATTGCCCATTCTGGGGCATTAAAGTTGACAAAGCCTGGACACCCACACCTCTGCTCTCCCTCACTCTGCAGGCAGTGGTTCCTTCCAACCCAGCTGGTTGGTGAGGCTCCAGGGTTTTCTCTATTCCCACTATGTTGTTATCTCTGATGACAAAACTCTTAGGGAGACGTTTATTTCCTCCATGTTACCCTTCCCTTTTCCTTTGACATACCTTTCCTGAGCTCCCAGGCATCAATGTCTGGCTTGTTGAAATATGTCACCCAGCGAGCATCAAATTCTTCATCTGACTCTTGCGACCCGTGAGAGTAGCAGCGGGCTGGTAGTACAGCTGAGCGGGAAAAGGAAGGAAAAGGTTTTGATCAAACAGAAAATAACTGGACTTTAATCCCAACCAGGAGACCGAAAGCCATAAAAACATCCATTTCACTTGCTATGGTTAGTCTGGATCCACCCTCAGCCTGGATAAATACAGCTTATTAAATACCAGTTGTGGCAAAGCATCTATTTTTTCCCTTCTACATCAGAAAGGGTTTCCTTGAGAGCAGTTTCCCAGGATCCCTGTTTCTGTAAGACATGGGAATCTTCCCTTTAACCCGAGTCAAGCAAGCCAGAGAAATGAAACACACGCACACACTGACACACACTCCAGAGTCGCACGGTTGTTCTGTTCCCAACGTTCAACCCTTCTCAAAACCAAAGAACGTGCCCGTGCAGCGAGTTTAGCGACACAAATCAGTCTTCCAGGGCCATTCCTTCCAGAAATAAAGCCCTCTATCCTATTAATTGCACCATATGTACACTGGCTCATTCTAGAGTAGATTCCCACAATAAACAGATGAGTCAAGGGTGATGAGCTGTGGGTCTTCAGATATAGCTGGCCACTTTTTCTTTCTTAACCTAACATGAACCACTCCTGCCAACAGAGTTTGATTTAAACAGGAGTTCCTATCTCCAAACCAGGTTGTGTTTGGGCATCCTTTCCAGATCTGAAGTGCAGCGGAACAAACCACACCAGTTTCAAGGAGCCTCATCAGAACATGATCCAGATTTCTGACTAAATGGGTGCAACTTTTCAGCTGGAATTCTTCTGTTTTTCTGTAGGAATATTCCCTGTCCCCTCAAGAGATCTTTGACCCTGCCCGCTTCAATAAATCACATGAACGAGCACAAGAAACCCTCTCTAAATGCTCCTGTGCCCGGGCAGGGAGCAAGATGTATTTGTTAATTGCTGCTACCTTTCTTTACCATTCTTTGTTTTCCATCTGAACATTTACATCTATAAAGCACACTGGAAGGAGATTCTGGGGACCAGACACTGCTTGGAAACGCTGTGGGAGCCAGCCAGCTACCTCAAGTTTTGCTGAGGTCCATCAAGGTCATGGTCACACACGAAACAGTTAAACCCTGCCAACACATCCATGTGGAGTTTCCCAGCTCAAGGAAGGAGCAAATGGCTTGCACAGGCAAGTTTTTAAGAGAACTTAACAATCATCAAGAGTCCGAGAAACCTGAAATCATTAATATTACACACTGATGCATTAAACCTGCCTCAAGTGACAGAACTTGTTAACTTTCCCTGCTGAGGAATACAAAAAGAAGGAATACGCATCTGGAGGAGCATTAACTTACACAAAATGTCCAGGGTTACACGTGCGTGACCTAAACCTACGTGAGTCCAACGTGCTAGATCTGCTGAAACACAAACCCCCAAGCCCACCCGGAAAGGCAACTGGGGTCAGGAAGGGTAAAGAGGGGCAGCTGTGTTACAAGATCTTGGAAAAAGAACACGGTGCCTGCTCGTGTTAGCAAAGGGCCTGGAGATGGCACAGGGAGTACAACGGCAAAGACCCGTGTGGGTTTCATAATTAAAACAGGAGGGTTTGAGGGCATGTCCAGGGAATCCTCAGCGTCCAACAGCGCAGTGACCGGTTGCTACTCTGCGGTTTTATAAAATATGGCGATCCACCCTTTGTATTCGCGGAGGGGAGAGGCTAACACTGGTCTCTGAGACTTTCAACGGCGATGACAGCCTGTTAACTAGCCACTAATTGCGCTGCACAGTCATTGTCTTCTCCGCAGCCTCGGTATTTTTGCTCCTCTGCAGTGCCGGCTGCGGGTTGTTGCTGCTTTTCTTCGTCTTCCTGTTAATTCCGGGGNGAGGCGGCGGGGCCGGTAACGGCAGGAGGCTCACCGGTGGGCGGCGGGGGAGTGGGCAGCGGGCGGGCCCGGCGGAGGCGGTGCGCACTAGGCCGCGAAGCGCGGCCTGCCCTCGGGAGTGCGGCCGGCGGGTCAGCACAAGGACACGGCGCCACCAGCCGCAGTCGAGCCGCTCGGTACGGTACAGAACCGGACCGGACCAGGGTGTGCCGATCGGGACTAGGCGGAAGGGCAGCGAGCGGCCTCTCACTCACCGGCGGGACGGCGGACGGCGGCGCGGAAGCCGGAGGCGGCGCAGCGTCGGAGGAGAGCGGCGGCAGCCAGCATGGCGACGGGAAGGCAGCACCGGGCGGGGGGAAGGGGATGGGATGGGACGGGACGCGCCGCTCGATCGCTCCGGGCAGCACACAGGGAGACTGGAGGGCGGCAGCGGGTACGGCGGCGCCGCAGGGACACACCGCGCCGTGAGGGCGGGAAGGTGGCGCGGGGCGGGACTTAACGCGTCCTCTGAGGGGAGGCGGCGACCGCCGCCATTTTGTAGCGGGGATGGAGGTGGGGGCCAGAGGGGTTCTGCGGCCTCACAGGGTGTCACTGAATTAACACAGAACGTCAGGAGTCGGAAGGGACCTCGAAAGATCTAGTCCAAGCCCCTGCCCAAGCAGGATCACCTGGATTAGATCACACAGGAACGTGTCCAGATTGGTCTGGAATGTCTCCAGAGAAGGTGACTCCAAAACCTCTCTGGGCAGCCTGTCCCGGGGCTCTGTCACCCTCACAGGGAAAAGGTTGTTCCTTACATTCACATGGAACTTCCTGTGCTCCAGCTTGGACCCATTGCCCCCTGTCCTGTCCCTGGCCATCACTGAGAAGAGCCTGTTTTGGGGAGGTGTCTGTGGTGGTCTGGCTGCATCAATAACCATGATCACTCAGGATATCATGAATTGGGACCTTGGGGAAGTGACGGGGGGCTCCTCGATCTCCCCACTTTGCGATAACTCCTTGCCTCCAAAACTTGCCTTACTTCTTTCCAGGGACAGGGCAGGTTCAGATTAAATATTAGGAAAAAGTTCTTCACCAAAAGAGTTGTCGGGATGTGGAAGAGATGTGGAACAGCCACCTGCCCAGGGAGGGGGTGGAGACCCCAACCCTGGGTGTATTTAACACACGGGTAGATGGGTTGCTCAGGCATATGGTTTAAGAGAGGACAGGGATGATTTGACTTAGTGATCTTAATGGTCTTTTCCAACCTTGTCATTCTGTGATTCTGGGAGGGGGAAATGGGAAACAGCCTGAATCAGGCCACAGTATCCAGCACATCACACCCTCACCCATAAACCTTTAAGCCCTGACCACAGGGCACTGCCATCAGCCCTGTGTGCCAGCAGGAGGGTAGGGCTGACCCAGCCACCGTGAGGGATGTGGCCAGGTCACAAAGTAATGTTAAAAACAGTTCTTTGCCTCACCATCGCCATCATAATTTCACTCACCATGTTCCCTTTAGGACCATGCTATTTTAAATGCTTTGCATTTTGGGTTACAGCTCTTATTTTTGTTAATACCACCTTGGTCTGCAGCCAGCAAAGTACAAACCCCCAGGTTCCTGCTGCCTCCAAGATTGGAAATCGCCTGTGTATGAAATCAATTAAAAATAAGGGCTGTTAGTTCCCAGCTGCATGACCGTGACAGTTTTTAATGCTCCAGTCAGAGCATTTATGGAGGGGTTTATTAATCTGCATGATTTTTAGTACAATTTGGGATAGGAGCCTGACGTGTGGGGAACCTGAATGGTGTTTGCACTGGAGGGAGGAGCTGGGGAAGAGTGATCACTGCTGGGGACAAAGCTTTCCCAGACCCAAACCCACAAAAAAAAAAATTTAAAAAAAAAGAAATTAAGATTCAGCTACACAGCAGCAGATAGGAGAAGAAATCTGCAGCAGGGCAGATAAGCACAAGCCTCTGGCCCAGAGGAGCAGCTGCCTGCTGAGGGAGATAACAAGGTCATTGCCAGACAAAACAGCCCCCCGGATTCCTCCTCCTCTTCCTCACTCCTTTCATTCCTGCTCCCAGCCAAGGAAAGTGCCTGCCAAGCAAGCCCTGCTCAGAAGAGGATATGAGATGGGGAGAAAGCAGCTGCAGCCAGAGCATCTCTGCCTGCTGGCTTTGGGGATGGGTATGTTCATTAATACCAATTTAATTCGCCCTGCAGTGCCCAGGGCAGGCTGCTCCCAGGGTACACAGGAGAAACTGGTCCCCAGTCTGTCCCCCACCCTTGGACAGGGTTTGGCCAAAATCCCCTTGTCCTGGCTTAGCAGCAGTGACAGTCCCACCATCACCGCATGAGGGGCCATAGCCAAGATAATTCCCCCCCACCCCCATTTTCCCAGACATATTTTAACTGTTTCTAAAGAGTTTATTTTTCATTATTAATTTCATTTTATCCCTGGAAGAAATGAGGTTTTCACTCTGAAGGATTTTCCTAGCAAGCCAGCCTACGACCCCAAAACCTTCTGGTCCTATGCCAGGCATCACATCCAGCCACACCAACAGCCCACCATCCCCGACTCCCAACACTGGGGCTGCCCCTCCTCTCCAGACCCTAGGCAGAAAGACCTGAATACCTGACACGGTAAGACCAAAGGTAGTTTTATTTGTCTTCGTCTGTCCCGCAGAAGTAGAGGACTGTTCTGCTTGTTTGTTTTATTCAGGATGAATCACAGCATTAATAAACCTGACAGCTCCTTGTCGAGCATAATTGCAGCAGTTCTCATGATGAAGATATTGCTCCAATGGGCTTGGAGTTCCCCCCCTCCCCAGAGCCTCCTCCCCCTCAGGCCCATAACCAAGGGCTGGCAGGTTTAACCCTTTCACACTCACCGCAAATCTGGGGATGTGATGGCCACTTCCTCCCCCCCCACCCCGCCAAGGCAGCAGCAAGCCCCCTTGCATGGTCTGGGGAGCCTGCAGCACACCAGTGAGCCCAGAGCAGTGACACACACCCTTTTATCCACAGCAATGCAACTAAAATGACCCCCCAGAGTTCCTCCAGCATATGATCTCCTGCCTATACTGATAAGGGCAGGAGGCGGTGGGGTCAGTGACGGCAGTCTGGCTGGTGGTCCGCAGTCCCCGAGCCCCTCGGGCTGTCAGGTACCTGTACCTGCAACTTTTTGGTCAGCAGCTCCTCACAGGGAGATGGCAGGGGTCGCTTCAGCCCTGTGCTGGAAGAGCTGGATGTGTCTTCTGCTTCGCCGAGCTGTGTCCCTAACCCGTGACGGGGCTCGGGGGGCTGATAGCCTGTCTGGTTGGGATCCAAGGGATCTCGGGAGAGGAGGATGCAGATGGAGGGGACATTCTTGTGGACAGTCAGGTTCTGCACTGGGCCATTGGGCAATGGGTCCTGGTTCTCCCAGACCTCCAGCACGGTTTTGTAGCGTACCTTGGTGACCTGGTGAAGACCTCCCAGCTTCCGCTTCATGATCTCCACGCAGGTGATGGTCTTGGTGACCGCCCTGCCGCAACCGCTGAAGACGATCTGCCGACTGCCCTTCAGCTCCATCTGGGCCATGGCAAAGTTCATCAGATTCCTGATCTTGCTGCCCTCCTTTACTTTCATCTCCACCACATCTGGGGGCAGGTCAGAGAAGGGCAACGGGCTCTCCTCCTCCGATGTCCTCACCTTTCGGAAGTTCTCCATCCTGGACTGGGTGACAGGCTTGGCTCTCCCTCCTTCGGCAGCCATCCTCCACCCTTTTCTGAGGGATCTGCAGGTGCTCCTATCCCCCCGGGACCATGTCAGGGCTGTCTCTGCCTTCCAGCCCAGCCTGCAGAAAGGCTGAGTTTAACCTTCTGTCTCTGGAACCACGAGCCCTTTCCCCTGTCCTCTCTCAGGGCTGTCTGTGGACGAGCCAGCAGCAGGTTCTGTGGGTATTCTGGAGGCTGTCCCCCGGAGGGTCAGGGCTGCAGGATGCCCTGGGTGCTCCCAGTCACTCCCAGCAGGGACAACAGCTGCCTCCGGCTCTCGGTGATGCTTGGGCTCCTCCGCTCCCACTGCAGCACTCGCTTCTGCTGCTCTTTGCTTCATTCTGGACTTCAGCAGCCCCCAGAGCTGTTCTGTGTAATTAGCAGATCCTCCCCCTCTCCCTCCCCTTCCTCCCCTCCTCCTCCTCCCCTCACTCAGCTTCCCATCCCAGCAATCTGCCTTCATCCCTGCCTGGCGCCGAGAGCCAGGGAAGGCGAAGGGGAGAGCAGGGAGCTCCAGTCCCGGTCCTGGAGCACGCAGGGAGGGAAAGGAAAGAGGGAAGGTAGAAGACAGAGAGAGAAGCTCCCTCTTGCCTTCACGATGCTCCCGGAGTACTGCCCCCTTAAAGAGAACCTGGTTCCTTCTCTCGGTGCTTGCTCCGCTCAAGGACGCCAAGCGAGAACTGGGAATGTCAGCAGAGTGCGGGCAGCCAGCCTGCCTGCTCCCCTGCCTGCCTCCCCGGCAGCATACCCAGAGGGACGAGGGGTCCCAGCCAGGCAGCACCCAGGGACGGGTACTTGGGAGAAGCTCGAGCTCAACCCTAACTAGCCACAGAGAATCACCTGGGACCCAGTGCCGGGAAATATCCCAGCAGGGACCATTGCAGCCATGCTTGGCTGGCTGTCGAGCAGCTGTGGCATGCACTGAGCATGCTGGGGCTCTGCTTCCCCGAGAGCATGAGCCTCAGCCCTGGCTCTGCCCACAGGAAAATGTCTCCCTGTCCCAAGAGCCACGAGGAGCAGATGTCATGGCACAGCTGATTTTCATAGGTGATTTCCCTCCTTCCTCCCTCTCCCTGCTCTTCTCCACATCCCCAACGTGGAGCTGCCTCCACCCCCCGGGGTCACTGTCCTATTTACTGGCAAAACATCCCACGAAATGCCTATGGCAGGCCAGAAGATCTGCCTGCTCTGCCCCCATCTCTTCCCCAGGCAGAGGCCGTGTCCTTGCCTCAGGCTAGCCCTCTGCCTGTCCCCTTCACCTGCCTGTCCTCTGCCTGCCCCCAGCACCCCCAGCTTCTCGCCCTGCTGGCCAGGGGATCATTGCACAGTGGAAAGACATGCTGAGTATTGACTTGCAGTCAAATCTTATTGGCCTCTCAGGCCCCTGGATTGTTTTCACTCAAAGCAGGGCTTGAAAAAAATACATAAATAAATCAATCTGATGCCTGCAGAGGTGAAGGCAGGATGTGGCCGTACGCTCCTGGCCAGGGCAAAGCCCTGCATCCCTGTGGTTCCCCAAGCAGATCTCCATAGGGATCCGACCACCACATCAAGGTCCTGGGGGTCCACGGGCGATGGCAGGGCAGCACCGGTGCTTCACCCGCATGGGATGGGATGCTCCAACTAAGAGCAGTGCCCTGGATGCTGGAGAACCTGAGGGGATGGAAGCATCCTTTCCCCACAAGGCCCCTTTGGTGCAGAGAGGGAAACTGAGGCAGGGCACGTGATGCTCCCATGCTCACCCCCAGCAGTGGATTCAGGCTTTGAGTGTCTCCCAAGTCCCGCCCGGCGCTCTGCAGTAGCGAGCATGCCTAGTTGCTGTGATTCCACCATGAATCCCTCGCTCATACGAGACAAAACAGCATCCTTTTCCCCGCCTTTCCACTCACTGACGGTTTCTGGCGTCCTCGCAGCAGGTGCTCAGCTCTGTCCTTGGGCAGGCAAGGATAGATTAAGCCTCTCAGTGAAACTGCTGCCTTCAGAAGATGCTAAAACCGTAGGAAAATAATCAGGAAGGAATTTAGCAACATGCAATTTAGGGAGCCGAGAAATTCCTCTGAGTTTCTATCCAGGTGTGTGAACAGGCACTGGCAGCATGGGAGGCTTCCATGGCCACTGAGGGCCAGCAGCACCAGGGCTGTTCAGTGCCAAACCGGCAGCCAGTTGACTCCAGCCAACCCTTCTTTCCTGTCCTGGGACCGGTTCCTACCACTCATGGCCCTTTTTTTTGTGGTTTCGGGGTACCTTCCCTTCCCATTGGGTGATGGAAGCAGCAGTAGCTTCTTCTCCCGCACCTCTAATCATGGTTTAATGAACTCTGCTTATTGCATCCTCCAAAATGGAGGCAGGCGAGGAGTAATCACAGCCAAGCCTTTCTCCAGCCCTCAAAAAGCTGCGGAAGGNGTAATGACAGGGTCTTGCTTTTCCTCTGCAGTGCTTAAAATGTAAATGAAATTCATTATTAGCAACTCTGTTGCTAATTACCATCTGAAGCCATTCATTAGCCTGTCAGCTTATTTGTTGGAGGACAACAGAGTGGATTGGTTATTCCAAGGGAAGGAATAGCTGAAATGAGCTCAGCCGCAGCAAACAGCGGGGTGGGAGATGGAGGAGAATGGGGATGGGGGGTACATAAAAGGTGCAGACAGCCCCAGAAATGGCAGGCAGGGGGACAGGACTGGGAGAAAACCACTGGGAAAGAGGATGGGGAGTCATTTAAAACAGAGAAGCAGCAGATGGTAAAGGCAGAAATGGAGAAAAAAATAGGAATGGAGCAATTGCACATACATCTATCCTCCCCGAGCAAACACTCTGAGCAAACTGGGACCAACCCTCTCCCTATCTCACTTTCTCTCTGAGCACCCCACTTCCAGCATCAGAGGCTGCCAGCAGCCTGCAGGACTGGGGGTCCCAACATGGGGTGGATGGGTGCCATCCCTCTTGCCTGGCCCTGACTCCACAGGAGGTGAGAAGGGCCAGGTAGCAGAAGAATGGCGAAGTGGCAGGCATGAAGATGGGACTGACAGCAGTGAGTTCTCCCAGGAAAGGGGGAAAAGCCCCCCAGAAGTCTATTCCTAAGGGAGAGCATGGCAGCTGGAGAGAAGCAGTAACCCGAGCCCCTGTCCTCCACCTGCCCTCTCTATATTTCCTTTCACCCAAAGCAGCCCTGCACGGGAGCAGGACGGAAAAACGAAGCATCCGATACAAGGAAAGTCTCAGTGGCGCCATCCATCTCTGCGTCACATCTTCCCAGCTCAGGTCTCAGGCACTCATCACATTGCACTCAGCAGCAGGCTGATGCCTGAGTTGATTGCAGCCCAGGGTGAGGGGGGTCCAGATGGACCCCCAAAAGGCTGTAGGGATGACCTGCTCCAGTCCTAACCGGGGACTGGGAGCCACTGCTCCTGCAGGGATGCAACCCCAGGGTGTGGGACCTCTCTCAAGGTGCCAGAGGAATCCTAGGAGCACCCTAATGTGACACAGCTCTCTACAAACTGAGTTAATAAAACGACCCCCTTATCTTTACTATAAGTAGAAAATAGGAGCACTCATGATAATCCTCACCTTAAGGAGGCAAGCTGCTAGAGAAAACATGTGGGTATGTGTAAAAATCCCCTTTTTAGGACACGTCCCCTTGCAAAGCACTAGGACACTGTAAGGGCCCTGAGGGCATTAATAAACCTTCATGATGTGACCAGCCCCGCCAAGGACCCCCCACACACATCCTGCTCATGGGCCAGGAGTCCTATTTAAGCTCAGCCCAGAAGGAGATCTTAGTTTGGGCTGTGTTCTGGCTGGTATGTAGGTCACCTGTAGCTAGGTTTGTGTCTGGACTGAGTTTTATCACATAGATTGACCTTGGGCCTGGCCTAGAGTTTGATTTTAGACCCGAGTTCTATTTGAGCTGGACTTTTATTTAAACTTGGTCATCTTTTCCAGCATGGGGTGAGTGCTGGGCATTGAGGATTTTCCCCTGGCTTTGTGTTCTTCCTTGGCTCCTCAGACATCCCTCTGAGCAAGAGTAGTATACATCTATGTAACTTCTGAACTTCCCGTGAAGCCTGCAGGTGGAGGGAAATACAACAGTGCTGGGAGTGAGGAACAGCTCTGCAGTGGGATGCTTCCAAAATGAGGTGGGAAGGTGCTGGAGGACCTGAGGAGTCAAAGAACAAGGTGTGAAGTAAGTTTAGATGCGAGAAAGCTCAGAAGTCAAGAAATGAGGGTCACAAAGCAGCTCCTGAAGGAGGGACCTCCCAGCTGATCTGTGTGGAAACTGGGTCTGAGCTCAGGCTGCCAAGAGATCTTCCCTGGGAACAGGGCAACTGGTTTGTCACCTGCAAACTGACTGAAGGAACACTCGATCCCTTCATGCAGGTCGCTGGTACAGACGTTGACCAGGACTGGACCCATCACTCAGCCCTGGGGACACCACTTGTGTCTGGGCTCCAGCTGTATGTGGCTCCATTGACCACCACTCCATGGGCCCGGCCAGACAGTTTTTAACTCAGCAGAGGCTGCGCCTGTCCGAGGCAGTGGTAGCAGTGGAGGCCAGAGAAATTGCCCCACCCGCCCCCGCTATAG
>VXBZ01008852.1:0-31960 GCA_013399135.1 Heliornis fulica | reverse complement strand
CCTTTCCCCGACCCCCCCGCGCGGCTCTCCCGTCTCCCCACCCCGCTGAGCTCCCGCCAGGCCGCAACCTACTCCGGCCAGAGGTCGGGACCGGCCGCCATGACGCAGCCTCAGAGGCTGCAACGCGCATGCGCGAATAGGGCCAATCAGCGCCACCCAAGCGGGGCGGGATTTCCTCACGGTGCCCTTCGCCTTCCGCGGGCTTCCGTTGCTAGGAGACGGCGGGCGGCAAGGCTGCGGCGGGAGCTAGGCCGCGGTCCGGGCCCGACTGTCACTGGGGCCGAGCTCAGGGACTTCCGCTTCCCGCTCCCCGACCTCCGGCGGGCCTCTGCCGGTACGGAGCTTCGTCCCTTACGGTTTGGAGGTCCCCAGTGTTCCTGGGATCAGCTCTTTGCCTCAGCGGCCTTTTGGAGACGGTTTCGGCACGGCATCTGAGTTAGAAAGCTGATGGGGGCTGCAGGCTGCTAAGCGGCTCGTCTCTCTGCCGAGGGCGGCTCGTCGTCGTCTGTCTGCTTGCCGAGGGCTGTGGCTGAGCAAGAGGAAAGCGTGGCCCCAAGCGCTAATAACCGCTTTTTTTGAAAGCTGTCTCCTCAGAAGGGCTTTGTGTCTTGTTTCCCGGGCTTTAAGGTGCAGTTGCAGCGGTGAGTCAGTTGGCGTTTATCAGTCTGTAGGGGAAGCAGATGTTTTCCTTGCTGTGACAGCGTTAGCTTAATTAATCTTAATTAGCCATAGGTAAACATGTAAAACACTGAAATGGTGTGGCCAGTAGGTCAAGAAAGGTCCTTCTCCCCCTCTGCTCTGCCCTGGTGAGCCCCCACCTGGAATATTTTGTCTAGTTCTGGGCCCCTCAATTCCAGAAGGACATGGAACTCCTTGAAAGAGTTACAGCACAGGGCCACCAAGATGATGGAGTGGAACACCTTCCTGCTGAAGACAGGCTGAGGGAACTGGGTCTCTTTAGCCTGGAGAAGAGGAGACTGAGGGGTCACAGAATCACAGAATATTTGGAACTGGGAGAGACCTCGAAGATCATCCAGTCCAACCCCCCTGCTTGTGCAGGATTATCTAGAGTAGGGTCACCTCATTAATGTCTATAAATATGTAAAGGGAGAGTGTCAGGAGGACAGAGCCAGGCTCTTCTCAGCAATGGCCAGTGATAGGACAAGGGGCGATGGGTCCAAGCTGGAGCACAGGAAGTTCCATGTCAATGTAAGGAACAACCTTTTCCCTGTGAGAGTGACAGAGCCCTGGGACAGGCTGCCCAGAGAGGTTGTGGAGTCTCCTTCGCTGGAGATCGGGCAGGGGGGTTGGACTAGATGATCTTTCGAGGTTCCTTCCAACTCCTGACATTCTGTGATTCTGTGAAATCACCTCGTCAGTGTGCGTGCTGCATTTCCTTGCCTCTAATTACTCCTTCTAATCCGTGCATAGAAGCTCCAGGTGATTAGTGTGCTCTTAACCCAGTGAACGGTTGTGACTGTCACAGCCCTGAGAAGGCGTTTTCACTCAGTGGAAGTTGTGTTGTGCATCTTATTCCTTGGTTTGGATACCTTTCCTCCATCTACTGGGAAGTAATTTCTAGCACTGCTGAAAATATTTAAAGATACAACAGGAACAAGAAGATAATGTTCTCTTCAGGGCACCAAAATTTTTAATTATTGCCTCCCTGCACCAAGGGAGACCAGCTCAGCTGGGGTTGCGTGTCTTCCCAGCAGTTGGTGTCAAAGGTGCATTTACTGGAAATTCTAGACAGCGTTCAGGGTATGAGAGAGTATGTTTAGGGCACTGTGGGCTTTACCAGAACCTTTTTGTGGCCTCGACACACAGGCTTCAGCTCTTTGCATAGCCCTATCCAAGAGAAAATTGTAATTAAATGGGAGGAGTACACCACTTAAAGGTCTGCTGCTTGAGAGCTTTGCAGATCAGAGCCTGAGCACTCGTCCTCAGACTGAATTATTCTGAGTCCTGTATAGTGCAGGCTTAAATCTGTGCCCTGGAGAATACGTCAGTGCCAGAGCCCTGCTGTGCAGCACTCCCTTGGAGTCACTATTAGTTGAGCAGCTTTGTTTTCCTGTGCTGTAGGGTTTGATCAGACCATGGAGCCCTGCTCCCATCCAGAACCAGTGTTTCCTATAGAGAACAGCTCATCGGTGCTGCAGAAAACAACCCGTATCCTGGTGGGTGTCACGGGAAGCGTCGCAGCCCTGAAGCTGCCTCTGCTCATTGCCCAATTGCTGAAAATCCCTGGGGTGAGTAGAAGTGTCATAAAATTTGTGTTGTCTTATTGCTCATTTCTGGGAGGGATTTGATGGCTCCTGAGGAAAGGAGCTTTGAGCCTTCTACTTTGAAAATCTGTTAGGGCAGGTATCCTCATGTTCTTAGAAATTGAGGAACACTTTTTCCTGTTGTTTCATACCTCTTTCTACTTAAGAGTTAGCTTTAAGTCCAGTTTGAAGGGCAGGAGCTGTTCCTGGATATTCCCACAGGCAGGCTTTTGGGTTCTGGACTATGAAAGTAGCATTGTTCAGTTCAGGTTCCTTCACTTTCACTAAAAAAAAAAAAATATTGAATAGGGCCTTGTCTCTTTTTTTTTCTGGAATATGTCCTTGTCAGAGTATCGGGTCTGGCTGCAGGTGTAGGTGATCTCAGAATCTCTAATGAGGACCTCAAGGTTCCTCATAGGTGAGACATGGAGTTAGCAACCATAGACACTACCATCTGACCAACAAAGGGAAACCAGATCTTGTGAGAAACACAAATAGAAAATATAAAACTGCTCTATGTGCCTCTGCTTTTTTATTTAAAAAGAAAAAAACCCAGCCCCAAACAGCTAGTTTATTGTCTGGAGTAACAGAGGTGTCCAACAGAGGCCACTAGTGACTAGAGACAGGAAGGAAAACATGCTAGTAAAGTCAGAGGAAAACATAGAAAACCTTTAGTTTTCAAGAGGTGAAGCAGCATGCAGCCCCGAGTAACTCTGAAGTATCTGGTTGATGTAGATATCCAAGCTTCAAAGGGTACCAAAGACATGGCGAGCTGCTGGGTGTCTGTTCTTGCCAGTTGTCCCAGTGTTGTGGGTTGCAAAGAGGGACCTTGGATAACTTAGTACTTGACCCAAGATGATTAGTGACAAAAAAGGCTCCAACCTGGGCCGGGGAAAAGTGATGCCAAGTGTGGTGGTTTGACCCTGGCTGGAGGCCAGACTCCCCCAGAGTCACTCTGTCACTCCCCTCTGAGCTGGACAGGAGAGAAAATAGATATTGGGAGGCTTTGGAGTGAGATAAGGACAGGGAGAGACCATCCCACAGTCAGTGTCACGGGCACAACAGACACAACATGGAATAAAGGAAACTCTCTAATTGATGACACTGCACACCCAGAGAGACCAGAGTTGGGGATGAGAAGCACAAACAGCTCCTAAAACACCTCCCCCCGCCCCTCCCTTCTCTGCAGACTGGACTCGATCCAGGATTTCTCCTCCCCAGGATGGCCCAGGGGAAAGGGGGGGAATAGGGGATGGAGGCTTCAGTCTTGGGTCAGTTCCTCAGGAGTTGTTCTCCTTCTTGGGGGGGCATTTCTCACACTCTTTCCCTGNTCCACAGGCTGCAGGTGCTGCCAGGGCCTTGCTCCAGTGGAGGTCACAGATTCTTCCCTGTTCCTCCCGCTGCTCCATGGTGGCTCCTGCCTGGCCCAGGTGCCTCTCCATGGGCTACAAGTGGGGTCTCTTCATCCTGCATGGGCTGAGGGGGGACACCCATCCCTCCATGGTCTTCTCCACAGGCCGCAGGGAATTTTCTCTCAGCGCCTCCTCCTCCCCCTTCACTGACCTTGGTGTCTGCAGAGTTTCTCCCATCTTCTCCCTCCCTTCTCTGGTGGCAAAATGTGGCTGTTTGGGTTTTTGTCTCTGTCAAATGTGATTCCCAGAGGCCTGTGACCAGTGCTGATTGTCCCAGCCGGCCTTGTCAGTAACAGGGTTTGGGATTGGGCATTGGGATCCCAGCTGGGATTGACTCTGTTGGACCTTGAAGAAGCTTCTAGCTGCTTCTTGAAAAACCCACCCTGCAAAACCACCACACCAAGGCAGGGGTGTGACAAGACCTTGTTTCCTTGTCAGCGAGGGACGCAGGACACGTCTTCTAACCCTCGGTCTCGGATTGACATTGCTGTTGTCTCTTTTCCTTTGCTCTTGGTGCTTGGAACACCCTTCTGCGTTGGTGACAGGAAGGAGTCTAGGTTGATCGCTTTCCTTCTCTCTGAGCGTTTGATTCGTAGTTAAAAACTGCAGATGACCAGGCCTGAATTCTCAGTGAAGGCCCAGAGGTGCTGTGACACCTGTTGCATAAAAAATGAATGTTAAGTATCCGATCCCAGTACTGAATTTGTTAATTAAAACTTATTTACTTGCTTCTGATGTGATTTCAAGGTCTGATCTGAAGCCTGGTGAGTAACTCTCACCACTGTGAGTAACTCTCATGGTTGTGCTGTGCTCACACATGTTGTCTTGGGATGATTCCTAGGTGTTTGGTGTGGGCTGGCAGGAATATGATGACAGAAATCACCTTGGAAGGACATTCATTAGCCATCAAAAAAAGGCAATGGCAAACCTTTCCACGGGTGAAATGCTCTTGAAACTACAGGATGTCACCTGGACTTGCAGGTTTATATCACGCCACGTCACTTCATCCCCAGGTAGTCTCTCTACATCAACCAGTAGGTGCCATTTGACAGAGGAGCTACTCATTCTCTTCTGCAGCAGTGTGACTGAAGCTCAGCCTGTCTGTAAATGTTTTGCTGTCAAAACCTGGGAAGATTTGAATAAACCCACATGCAGCCCCTTACCCTGAGCAGGAATGGCCGTGGCACCAGAGTCCCCTCACAGAGACTGTCTGAACACTTGTGTGAACACAGGAGAGCAGCTTTGCAGCAAAGTTTATTCTGGAGCATTGGCTTAAGTGGTCCAAGTAAAGGTGCTGCTCTAGGTAGTGTAAACCTTCTATTGGGAAGAAATTTGAGTGTGGCTGGAGATAAAACCACAGGCAGACAGAGGGTGTGCCAGGTAAGTAGAAGAAAAAAACTATGTAGGCTGAAGTGATCTTGAGAACACTGATCTCTTTCCAATGGAGCTGGAAGGACTCTACTTGGAACGGGGGATCCAGAAGCCCACTCCAGTGGAAAAATGTAATTAGGGAGAATATTTAACTAATAGAGTTCTAACTGATAGCATTTATGGGGGGAATGGTGGAGTTGCCACTGCTCAGAGTCCTTGAACACATCTCTCTGGTGTGCTGGAGCTTCTAGCGGGTTGGCAGCAGTACTTGACAGCCAGCTATTCCCTGGTCTTTCGCTTTAAAGAAATAAGTGTTGTTATTTTTGAGACCAGAGATAGCTATGAGACTGTCTTTTGAAAAAAAGAATTAAAAAGCAGCATGTGTTTTGGGTAGGATTTGTGTATCTTTTAGCCTCGGGGCGGTATTTCTTGTCTAGATGAGAATGTTTTGAATGATGACACGATTGAAGTAGCAAGTGACAAAATGCATCATGAGGTAGAGCTATACCACCTCAAAACCCTTACAGCATTATGGCTAACCATGGAGCAAGAACACCACTAACAAGCAGTGTCGCTGAAAACTTTCGTCGCGGCCCTGGCCTATGGACACCATTCCAGAGAGCACATGGTCCCCTTTAACACGTTGCTCTTTTCAAACCACCCAATCAATAGTGACTCATGGGTTGCGAGGTGAACACCCCTATGGACAGCCCCTGGCACAGCAGAGAGCAGCTTTAGCGCCTTTGTGGGTGTTGCTGCTTGACTCCAAATACCTTCCTGTGAGGTGAGGGTGGTATGGAAACAGTGCGGTTGATGGCTGCGAGTGCAGCTTCACACTCGAAAGCACTAGAAGCGCAGCTGGGATTCCAAGTTAGAGTCACTTGAGAAACAGCAGATGTTTAGAAGAGGCGAAGAACCAAACATATACTACCAAATACCCGTGTTATCTGCAGCTCTGTTTTCCCACCACTTTTTCCTTTGGGAAATGGGGAAAAATTCCCAAAGACCGTGAGAAGCCACGGCTGGGATTTTCCACTGCTCCCAACAGTTTGTGTAGGGTACAAATAATCAATTCTGCTCTGTTCCCAGTTGACTAGATAGTTGGAGAGATAGGTTAAAATGTTTTGTCACTTCAACCGCTGCCGCTGAAGATAGCTTCTTGGAGATTGGAGGTTTTCAGCGGTCTGTTTTAGCAGGAGCACGCAGAGAGCTTCAGCAGTTTTGTACTTCAGACCACGGTTTTCTAGTTGGTGAGGCTGGTTTCTCCCTGTCTCTCGTGGCACTGTGAACTGCTCAAATACCCGACTTCGGGTATTTTTACTTCTGGCTGGAGCAAGGCTGATTAATGTGGTTGTGAAAGGCAGTAGCTGGTAGTCTGTAGCTATAGCTACTCCCACCTTTGTCACCAGAGGTCACCGAGAGAGAGAGAGAGGGATGGAAAGAGACTGAGAGAGGTGCACAATATGGTCCATTTGACCAATAAATCATGCTCTTGTCCTCCAGAGCTGCTCTCTCTTGTGCAGTGGAGATGGGCCTGCTTTGCCATGGCAGTGCTGAGCCCCAGCTAGCCAGCTTGTCCCTCAGCAGGACTTTTGATCACTCAGCACCATGCTTTCCCTTGGCAGAGAGTTTCCTCTTGGCTCTGAGTGTGGGAAGAACTATCTTGCAAGTGCGCACGGGCATGCTGCCCCTCGGCGCTCCTCTGTGCTGCAATTAAGGGAATCTACTGAAGGGAAGTGCTTTCCTACTCCCTTTGCAATGTGTCTTTTGAGATTCAAGGGCATCTTTCACCTTTGGTTTGCTTATTGTTCTTATCTCTTCTGTGGAGTACTGTGTCTCATTCTGACTGGCTCTGTCCTCTCTGCTGTCTCCACTGTGAAACAGCCATGTGTATTTGGCAGGCAGTGCCTAGTCACCTCCCCGCTCTAGGGTGGCCTGAACAGAGTTGTTGGCCGCCCTGGACACCTTCAGTGGCCTGAACATTTAAGGAGTGGATAGGTGCAGTTACACATGTGTGTAGAGGAAGGAAAAGCCCTCTGAGAATCTACACAGCTTTCAAAATCTTTGGTGCTCCAGCCCTCCTCCTGTTCTCAGATTTACAGGATTGTCCTCAAGTCTAATGATTAGTCTGTCTTTCCTTTCTGTTTAGTTGGAGGTGAAGGTGGTCACTACTGAGCGAGCAAAGCATTTCTACCGTGCCCAGGAGATCCCTGTCACACTCTACAGCGATGAAGATGAATGGCAGGTCAGTTGTTCATCTGGAGACTGCAAGGACTTCTATCCTGTCCTCCTTAGCCACATGGTTTGTAATTCAAGTAGTTCTGTCATGCACTTTTGGCTTCTGCTTCCAGAAAGCCAGTGGGCCATGCTTCAGAGGAAAAAAAAACCCCAGGCTTCCAGGCAAGTTCATTTGGCTCTTCAGATGCTCAACAACAAATAGAAGTGCCCCTGAGTTTTCTTTGCAAGAGAATGCATTCATTCATTTTTTAATCCTGAGCCAAGACTCACTTCTTTGCTCTAATGATGTCTGCTTGAGAGTATAGCTTTCAAAGAACATGGTTCCAACTGTGATGTGAATGGAGAAGAGGCACCAAGGGATTTTATACAGCCCTGGCCAACTTGCAGCAGGTGGTGAGGGTAGAAGCGGTCTATCACCACCCTGGGCTCAGCTGCTATCCGCAGCTCTGAAAGGAGCATCAGGAAATGTCAAGTGAAGCCACTGTGGAGTCGCAGTGGCTTCAAGTGACAAGTATGATATGAGTCATACTTGTCATAATGGCAACGGCTTTCATTCTCCTTAGCACTAGGTATTCATGAACTACAGCCATCGCTGGCACTCACAGCACTGCCCACGCTGCTTTCAAATGCAGCCTGCTGCCTGTCTGGGCCCCTCGTGCTGGGGTGCAGAGGAAGGCTGGTCTTGTGCACCAGTGTGGTAGGTGACTGGAAATCCGAGAGGTTCTCCTGGTGGTAGCGGTGTTTGTCCACGTCCACGCTTGGGCACGTACACAGAGGAACCATTCCTGTAAGGGACAGCTTGTTTGTCAGGGCTGCAAACATCTCTAACCCTGTTAAATGGCTTTTTCTCTTTGGCTGACATGCTTTGAGAGTCCCTGAGTGTGAAGAGATTCATTGCATAAGCATCAGCATTTGATTTTCTGTACGTTTTCTCTCTGCTTTGCAGTACTGACCTGAGCACCTGTACTCTTGCTGATGCACTCACTCTCACTTTTATGTGGAGAGAGAAGAGCTGTGCTAATGGCAATGGCCAGGGAGTTTTGGGGCTGGCCTAGGAGATTGGTGGAGGTCTCTGGGCCCTAGGGTGCTGCAGCTCCAGGTGGTTATTTCCAGGGAGCTCTCGGTGGGGTGATAAAGAGGTGCAGGTGCATGCTGCCAAGCAGGCATGGAAGCCTTGTAACACCCTCCTCTGATGGAAGGGTAGGAAATATACCTGCTCAGTATTTGTTTGTCAGAGATTTTACTCTGAAAATAAACCTACAATTTTCAGTGCTTCTAGAAAAAGGAGTAGAAGTGAGTGAAGGAGCTGGGAAAGGTGTCAAGGAGTACCAGTTTTCTGGATGCTGTCTTTTTGTTGTGGTTTCCAGTGACTCAGAGAAGGAACAGCCCTAATGCACCTCTTGCTGGCCTGTGGTTGTGTGTGTCCTCTGGGGATTAAGCACCTGATGTTGTTTGCTGCTTCTCTTGATACTTTCCTGGCTAAACTGTGCCCTGAAAGAAAAGACCAGAACTCCCTTGAGATATTCTACATGTCATGGGAGCTCTTAGGAACAATTTTGAAGCTGTGGGATGATGGGGATGGGAATCAAATGGAGAAAGCTCTTTCCTGTGACTTGAAATCTGTGGCTGTTGGACACTGGAATTGTCTATAGGGAAAGGATATGCATTTGTAGAGCACCAAGTGTGTTGATGCCATCTGCTAAACGTGCTTCCTAAACGTAACTGCGCCACGGCTGTTGATGGATTTGGGGGCACTCGGGAACGTGAGCGCTCCAGTCTCTGATTCCCCACGCTGTCAGATCTCATTTGATGGGAGAGCGAGTCTTTCCCCTTCAGCTTTACATGGTGGTTACTAATGGATGGGTAAAGGGGTGGTTGTTCATGGATTTGGTTAATCTGCCTGTTGTCTCATCCACAGCTGTGGAAAGGTCGTTCGGACCCAGTCCTGCACATCGAGCTGAGGCGGTGGGCTGACCTCATGCTGGTGGCGCCTCTCGATGCAAACACTCTGGCAAAGCTCGCAAACGGCATCTGTGACAACCTGCTGGTGAGTAACCAGAGCTCTGCCTGAGAGTTCTTGCATCTCCCAGCATTAGACTGCCTGACCTTTCTTTCGCGGAAACTCTCATGCTCCTGCAGCACTGAGAACAGTGAGATTTGCATGTTCTGCTCCCACTGGGTATGCTCGTCTCTCTCTCCCTCCGGTATGCCCCCTGCTCCTTCTCAAGCGGTTGTTCTTTCCTTCACTGGCCTCCATCGCTTTCTGCTCTGTGGCTCTGTCAGTCTCTTCCCTCAGTTCCCAGTTCCTGCTTTGGGTCTGTCCTGGTTTTTCTCAATGAGCAGTGTTTCTCTCTTTCCACCTCCACCCTCTCTCTGTCATGCATGTGTACACTCACGCCTGCGCACACTCGAGCTTGCTTTTGAGTTCCTCTCTGCATTTTCTAGATGCAATCTGGAAAGACACCTGTGAGATGAGATAAAACTGTTTACTTCCTGCTACCTCATCTCCTCCCTCACCTAACTGCATAGCACAGAAATTCAGCCCTGCTCACACTTACTTACCTTCCAGTTTCAGATGGAGGGTTTTTGCCTGTTTTGGCTCATTTTTGTTTGGTTGTTTTTTTTTTTTTTCTGGTATTAAATGTTCTCTGGCTAAAAGGCTGATCAGAAATTGTAGTAAAAGAGAGCATGCATCCCTGGTGATGGGGCTGAACACTTTGTGCCTGGACATTAGGAGAAATTGTAAGCATTAACCACCCAAAAGATCTGCCAGGAAGCTGCAGATCTGCAAATGTTGCTGTCGTGCATCACCCTTCAGTCAATGCTAGGAGGCTAGAGCTAGAAATCAGCGCCTCGGCTCTGGCCGTGAAGCCCTGCATAACCAACTTGGCTCCTCAGGTAAGGGAATGAAATACACCCAGAACAACAGGCCTCGTTTGTATGAGCACATCACTGGAGATCAGAGAGAGGCCAGAAGGAGCTGTGGGGGGCTGTCTAGTGTCTAGTCTAGTGATGTCTAGTGATGATGTCTAGTCCTTCTGGGTCCCTTTGATACTACAGATGTGATGGTGGTAGTGGAGAGAAGGGCTCAGGAGGGATGTTTTTTGGGGCACGTGGCTTCACAAAGTTCTGCCTGTCTTTTTGGAGAGCCATGGAGGGGAGAAGAGGTAGCTCCAGCAAAGGAAAACAAGTGCTGGAGGTGCTGGTTGGAAAGTTAGAACAGATTCTAGCAGATTTCCCTGTGCTGGGAAGGGTTCAAGCCACAGGGCATAAAAAAGGATAGGCACAGTTCTCTGAAGCGCTCTGTGATCCAAGCAGAGACCCTGTTGCTGCCAGGGAAGCTCCTTTTGCGTGACTTAAATGCCACGAAGCTGAGGGAAACTGATGGATGCCCTGTTAAGAGCAAGCACTGTTTATCTTTTCAAGGCAGGGAGGTAATACTGGGTTATCTGGAAGCTCTGTGTTACTGAGGAGTCAGATAGGATTCCCTGTAGCACGCAGGAGCTGCTAGATGGTTTGTGATCTGCTGGCACCTTCTGCAACAGCCCAGATTGGTTGGTGTTATCCTCTGCTTGTATCCTGGAAGCAGCCACGCTTCCCTTGCAGGGAGTTACACATCCAGTTAGTGTATCATTTGAAAAAAAAAGAACAAAAAAAAAAGACTCACTTGGCCAACTTTTTGCATTTAGCTCTACAGCTGCCTTATCTGAAGTGTTGCCTGGGGATTTCTCTTTGGCTGATAACATCTGTGGCCACCCCTCAGCTTCTTTTGGTCTCCCACGTGGGCTGGCAGTCTGCATGCACAGTGTTCCAGCTTGGTTTGCTCCAGTGATTGGGCTTTTTGCTTGGTCCCAAGCCAGAGTAGGATGGGATCTATCCCCTTTGTAGCCTCACTAGTCTCTCTTGCCTGTTGGAGCTGAGCTTTGCTGGACTGTAATAAAAATTTATCACAAACCCTGTCCATTTGTGCTGACAGCTCAAGGGTTTTGGCCCTCTAGTGATACCCAGGCTGGGAAGGTGCTTCTGTACAACAAAGTGCTGTGAAGGAATGAGGAAAGACAGCCCATCTGAACCTCTTGGCTTCTCTTGCAGACTTGTGTCATCCGTGCTTGGGATCTGAGCAAACCTCTGCTCTTCTGCCCGGCGATGAACACGGCCATGTGGGAACATCCCATCACAGCTCAGCAGGTGGAGCAGCTGAAAGGCTTTGGCTACACCGAGATCCCCTGTGTGGTGAAGAAACTAGTGTGTGGGGATGAAGGTCAGTCCTTCTACGTACCTTCCACCCGTTTTTCTTATCCCAAAGGGACGTGCATTCTTCTGCTGCCTGACCTTCACCATGTTGGACTGCAGGGAGCAAGTGCTTGCTGTGCCAGGGTTTAGAGAAACAAACCGGAGCGTTGCCCTGCGCCAACTGACGTCTACTATTCCTGTTCATTAATTTTTAAGTAGTCTTGAGAGACCATCCCAGCCGGGCTTTCCAATGAGCCGTTAGATAGGGCAGATATTCAAAAGAAATACTCATTCAAGAAGTGAGCAGATCAAAGAGAAGGAAGGCTTTGCGGTGAGCCTTATCAGCCTGGGATTTGGGTGTCCTGACCTTGCCCTCTATTGTGACTGTGGGCTGTTTTCATCATGCCTCAGTTCCTCCTTGCAAACGTAGGGATAATATCTTATCCCGAGAGCAGACAGAGAGGATAAGCGCTTTACAGATGTGGCCGAGGGTGTAGCTGGATGTGCATTTAACATTTATTGTTGTTTGTTGCCTGGGTTACTTTTTAGCTTTGATTTGGGCTTTTGACTCCAGACTTGTTGGTGAAGTGAAGGAAGGGGGCAGGGAAAGTTGTCCACGCTGGGTTTCAAAAGACTTAACTCACTTTGCTGAGAAACACTACTTGGAGGGTTTTGTTGGTATTTCAGGAGCCGCTTTAGGCATTTTGAGTTTGGGCAGGTTTTGAGAAGGGTTTTCATACAAGCAGTTTGCATGGATAGATTTATGTTTTAATCTAAATTTTCATGGACAAGTTGTCTTTAAATTATCGCCCAGCTCTAGCCATAACAACAGACGTGTTACTCCCTGTGCAGGAGCACACCCGTACTCTAGTTTAACAACCCCAGCTTTAGCAGGACTTTAACTGCTCTGTCAGAGTTCAACAAGCAGTCCATAGCAAAGACAGGATGCTAAAAATATTCTTCATAGTTAAACTCTAGGGCTGGCTTAGTTTCTGGGCTCTTTGGTAGGTGCAGTGCTTCTAGAGAATGTTTGGGAGTTTTCTTAAGAGCTGAAGACTTAAGAAATATTTACAGTTAGGTAAGTGTAGTCAAGTAACTCAGGCATCAGTTGAATTCTCCTGGACAATCACACTTCCACTGGGATTTTAGACCTGATTACATAAAATTTCTTACGTACTTGTAACAACATTAAGGGAAAACACCCAAAAGAGGTCATTCTGTGCAGCCAGTTTGGCAGAAGTGGAGAGGCCATCTGGCATAGCTCTGACACCCTTTTTTTTTTTTTTTTTTTCTTCCCTTCATCTTTTTTAGGATGTGTTTAGGATCTCTATTCCGATTGTAAGCAGCCGAGTACCTCCTAGTAGGAAATGTGCTTATTCCTGCAGTTCCTGCACCTGAGGCAGAACTGGGTTGTTGTCACCCACGTTTCACAGATGGGGATCTGAGATGCAAAAGGGCCCCATGAGCTGCTTCACCAGCACAAGCAGATGAGAGTTGGATGATGAAGATGATTCCCGCCTTCTGCCGCTCTGCCTGCCCCTTTCCTAGGGGGTTTGGGAGCTGCTTCGTGTTCCGTCTCTGCTGGGAGAACAAACTCCTGGAGGAGCTTGTAGGAAAGGGAGATGCTGTGGACATCTGGGGCAGTGATGTCCACTACATCTGACTCATCACTGCTTGTGTTTGTGAGTCAATCTGCAGCAAGGTTTTCCTCTTGGTTTTCCTCTTGGCAAATGCTGGGATTTTCCTGGATGTGTGTAAAAAAACCATGGCAAAGTTGTCGTGGCTTAAATCCAGCTGGCAGCTAAGCAGCATGCAGCCGGTTGCTCCCTGCCCCTCACTGGCATGGGGGAGAGAATTGGAAGGGTAAAAGTGAAGAAAACTCAGAAATTGAGATAAAGACAGTTTAATAATTTAAATAAAGTAATAAGTTGTAATGAAAGGGAAACTAATGAAGAGAGGGAAATTAAACCCAAGAAAGACAAGTGATGCAAATGAAAGGACAAGGGGCAGTGGGTCCAAGCTGGAACAAAGAAAGTTCCATGTGAATACAAGGAAGATCTTTTTCCCTGTGGGGGTGACAGAGCCCTGGGACAGGCTGCCCAGAGAGGTTGTGGAGTCTCCTTCTCTGGAGACATTCCAGACCAATCTGGACACATTCCTGTGTGATCTAATCTAGGTGATCCTGCTCAGGCAGGGGGTTGGACTGGGGGATCTTTCGAGGTCCCTTCCAGCTCCTGGCATCCTGGGATTCCTTGACAAGAATTGCTCAACACTGACTGATGCCCAGCCCGTCCCTGGGCTCTTCCCCAGCCTCCCCCTGAGTTTTATCACTGCACACAACATCATACAGTTTGTAGTATCCCTTTGGCCGTGTCCCCTCCCACGCCTCCCGCCTCCGCAGCCCACGCGCTGGTGGGGCGAGGAGCAGAAAAGGCCTTGGCTCTGTGGGACACTGCTCAGCAAGAACACAAACATCCCTGAGTTATCAACCCTAAATCCAAAACACAGCCCCTTACCAGCCACTGTGGAGGACCTTAACCTTCTCCCAGCCCAAACCAACCAACAGGTCTCTGAAGACTCAAGATAGTCTCCACTCTTGACTTTTATTCCGCTCACCCCCTGCTCTCTTTTTTTTTTTTTTCTTCCCCCAGCCCTTTTACCCCAAGGCCTCTTTTTTGTTGGTTTTGGTTGGGTTTTTTTTCCCACCCCAATTTCAGTTTTGTGGGTTTGATCCATGAAGGGGTTTGCCCAGCAGGGAGCAAAGCTCACACATCTGGCACAGAAGAAAAGAGATTCCGTTTTGTCTGTTGACACTGTGGTTTGTCTCGCTGTAAAAGGGGTTTATCTTTCTCTGCTCATGTCTCACCTGAAATGGGCTGGATCTGGACTGCCACTTTTGCATTGCAAGCTTTACTCAGTTGTCTTCGTTAGCAGTTGGTGCTTCTAATCATAGAGTCCAGCTAAAATAGAGTTAAACCAACAAATTCAATTGAGTTCACAATTAAAATGTTCCCTTGATTGAATAGCTCAGCCTAAGCCACCAGCCATTGGCCTTGATGGTATCCATGCTACAGAGAGAGTTTTGAGAGATGTTGTGGGCCTGCAGCAGTTTCCCTTTGCAAACCCATTTCCAAACTGCTGATACCTTCATCAGCCTTGGCTGGATGTCTGGAGCTTGGCACACTGAAAGATTTCTACCTGTAGGGCTGAGCTGTGCTGTAAGACGGGTTGCTTAGGAAGATCTCACTCTTCTAAACATCCAGCTGGGAGACACCAAAGATGTTGGGGAGGTTGGGTGATGGAGGACAAAGGCCTTGGAAATGTTCTCAAAGGGTGTAACTCTGCCAAAGCTCACAGAAGCAATCAGAATTTGTTTTGTTTAGCAGGTCCTGCCAGCTGCAGCTCCTCTCCTTGGGATTAGGAGGGCCCAAATCCACCTGTGGCTTGTCTGTAAGATGCTTCAGACCCCCGGGGATTCACTGGTCTGGAAAAGGCATAGTGGAGACCGAGTCTTACTTTGCATGAAAACCAATTTTCTTGACCTTTCAAAAGTATTGTCTTTCATAACAAATCTTCAAATTATATCCAAATATATATATATATCACAGAGAGCACCTCTCCATCCTTGTCAGGGCATTCTTTCCCTTTCCCCTCTGTCTCCTGCTGTTACTGTCTTTTGGAGGATGTGGGGTGTTTTTTTTCCCCTTTAAACTTTGGTTCAGAATTTTAAGGTCCAAGTATTTCGGAGCCACAGCCCAGTGTAAATTAGATGTTCATCTAAAAGATGCTCTGCCTTCCCTAAGATCCACCTCCCGCCGGATTCAAGGTGGTGTGAATCCAGGCCAGCTTTCTCTAACGTGGGGCTGCCGGCAGACTCAGGGGACTGGTACGAATTTGGCAAGTGGTTTGTTTTCTTTAATAGGCAAAGGCCATTTCAAAAAAGCTCCTGAACACACGAATGTTTCTGCAGGAGAAAGGAGGTGAAATAGGGTGTTTTGCTACCCACGTGCTTTTTGGGGTGCTGTTATGCGCTTTCCCCCAGGGAAGTGTGAGCTAAGATAGTGGCTCCCTGTGTGGTCAAGGGTTAGACATCAGGGCTAGACACCTCTGGAGATGGTTCAGTACATGAGGTACTTTATTTGGTCATACAAGTTGCTTTTTGAGGTTTCCTGCCTCTGAAGAGCTCGTGCTCCTGCTCAGACTTCTCAATGACGAGCCAAACTCGGTGCAATGTTCTTCTCACTCTCCTCCCCGATGGCGTTCAGCCGCGCCACAAAACCCCAGCGGGACCGGGTGGGCTGAGCAGACCCTCTGGCCTCCGCGGTTCTTTTCCATCAGGTGATGAAACGCATGGGGGAAAACTTGGGGAGCTTTGCAGTGCCAAACCACCATGGTACACTGAATTTTCTGCAGTGGTGAGGAGGTGTGACAAGGGAAGCACGTTTTGGTGAGACCTGCTTTTCACCATGTGGTTTTGTTCTTGTCCCGCAGGTCGAGGTGCCATGGCAGAAGTGGGGACCATTGTGGAGAGTGTGCAAAAGATTCTTGAAGAACGAGGCTTGCTGATGCAGAGCTGATGGTTTGGCATGTAAATAGTGTTTGCCTGCCCCCTGCCCCAACCCCCAATGATTTGAAGATAAACACCAACAGGAAGCTGAGTCGAGATGGAGCACATACCTGTAGCGTGCCCTTCAACCGAAGGAGTGAAACGGTTGGCTTCCAGCTGGTGCCAAACCAAAATGTGGTACATCACTGTGGACTTTCAGAAACCAAAGCCAAGAGCACGCTGCTTTAGTGTGGGAAAACTCTGTGGTGCCTCACAGAGAGAGAGAGCAATGTTCCACAGTTGTTGTCCCCCACCAGTATCTCACGTGCGTTCCTTCCCATGGAAGGAATTGCCCATGTATTTCAGGTCTGGTGGTTCCCTCAAGGGCTGCTAGAGAAGAAAGTGCTCTGCAAGTCCTGGTGACAGGGATAACACTGGCCCTTCCTCCCCTGCTGTCTGCGTAGGGACATCCCTGCTCTCCGAAGCCTGGTCTGCCATGGGATTCACCGTCCAAAAAGCATTTCCCCTCCAAGGAACTACCCCTGAAGAATTGTCTCTTCTAGCTGGTTTGGTAGGGGTGGCATCTATGTCATTGCTAAATTGTTGTGTCTTCATGCTGTTTTGTATCAGGAATGGGGAAAAATACAGCCTGAGAACAGCTTGGCCTTTGCCCTTTTGTATTTGTTGGCTGAGATAAGGATGCAAGATGTCAACTGTGAACCTGGGTGCTCCAGGCAAGAAGACAGGCTGGGCCCTTGTGGAAAGCTGGCTCTGGTGTTTCCCAAGGGAGTGAAGTCAACCAGTTCCTTTTCATCTGGAAAATTAACTGACTGGTATGAAAAATAATTGGGAAATCCTCTGAGCCAGGCCAGCCCAGCCCAGGCTCCCCCAGATTGGGAGCGAAGCGGGGCTGTTGAACACGTCGCTGCAGTGGAGTGCTCGTGACCGAGAGAGTTTAACTACCCCCAGTCAGGTTTAAGGCCTTTGGTACAGAATGTGCATCCTACCTATGGGGGCAACCTTCAGTCTGCTGCGCACGAGGGGAGAGGTTATCGAGGAGTGTTTGCTTCCCTTATCTACTCTGCACAAATAAAAACCTCTGAACTTTCTCATTTTTGGCTCTTCCAAAAGCTGGGAATTCTGAGCTTCCGGGGATCGAGTCAGAAGGAGCCTCGTGAGAGTAGAGCTTGTGGCTCACGCCGAGGGCTGTAGTGGCACCGCAGCTGCCAACTTTGCCTTTGCCAGCGAAGCCTTCGTGGCGTGAGCTGTGTCGGCTGCTCCTGTTGTAACTTGAAGTGTATTGAAAAGATGCCTCTTGGTTTCCATGAGCCTTGTAGCCAATGTTGTTTCTCCTACTCAGAGAAATGTGTGTTCTGGCAGTTGCAACCTGACCTTGGGGCTCTCCTTTTGGCTCTGCCGTGGATGTCTTTTGTGGTTGCAGTTGCTTATCCTTCCTCCGTGACTTGGCAAGGCAGAAAATCTAACAATGAGGTTCCTCATACCAGGTTGAAACACTTTGTCCTTGATAAGAGTGTTCATCTGTTCCCAAACTGCTTTGTGGCCTTGAGCCACTCCAGAAGAGTTGGCAAGTAGCGTCTGGCTCCTCCTGACACGCTTTCTGCGAAGCGTAAGCTCTGATACTTCGGGAGAAAAGGGTAACGTGGCTTTTTCAAGAGCCAGAATTTATGTGGCATCGTGGTGTCCTAGGATCTGGTGCTTGGCATCGGAGCGCCGGTCTCACTGGGCAGCATGAAGCTGCTGAGGCAGCGCGTTTGCCTTGTCAAGGGGTTTAAATCAGGACTCGCACAGAACCTGCAGGTCTCTGAATGGAGGGAGTTGATGTGTTGTCCTGCAGACATAAAGGGCAGCGATAGAAGCGTAGGGCAGGAACATGTCCCTGCTTGCTTCCCTTGGAGATGCAGCAGAGAAAGGAGGGGGGAAACCCTGTGCATCCTCACATGTGTCCTTCGGCCTCAGGAAGGACGTTGGGATGATTCCTCTCTAGGAATGAGGCAGTGAGCAAAGGACGTGGTTCCTGTTGACGTTCAAGACCGGGGACACCCAGGGATCAGCAAGTGCCCCCGGTCAGGAAGGTGTGTGGAGCGATGACTTCCTCAAGGCGGACAGACAGAGTGAGATCTCCATCCCTTGCAGCTCTCTGCTTGTTTCGGGTTCGTGGGGCAGGCCCGAGGTGCTGCCTGAGCGCTTTTGTCTTTCCCTCCAGCTCCTCTGTCTAAGCCAGCGCGCTGATTTCTCATTTTGCTTTCCATGAACTCCGATGACCGAGGCAGCATCCCCGTGAAACCTGCTGTGTTGCGATTTCATTCACACTGCCCAAAACCAGCTCTCTCAGCACTGGATGGGACAAAAGCTCAGCCCTCCTTTGGTGCTCTTAGACCCAGCTTTGCCTGGGCACTGAGCATCCTTTTTTCACCCCAAATCCCGTGCGGTCCTTTTCCCATTTGGCTTCGCGGGATCCTGGAGGAAACAGAGATGCCATCGTGCTGCTTCGCATCCGGATGGTCTGGCTTTGAGGGTGAAACAGATTGCAGAAAAAACTCAAAACAAAAACCCAAACCCATCAATAAAGAAAAAAAAAAAAACTCAGGTGACAAAACCCTCCCTGCTGTTAGACTCGAAGCTGTCACGTCTCCGTGCCTGGCTTGGAGAGGTCGCATGCAGCGGCTTTGCACACCCACACCCCTCCCTGGCTCCGGATTTCACACCTGCCTGCAGCAGCCCGGCAGCGGGGTTCTCACCTCGGCTGCTGCCGGCTGCCTCGCCTGCCTGGCGAGTGGGGACGCTGCCTCTTTCGTATCTTCGAAAGCACAGGCTGACAGGAAGCCCTTTTTTATTATTTATTTTTTTATTTAATTTTTTTCTCTCCTTTTCCCGACCGCAGCGGGGCCGAGTGCTGGGAGAAGGGCGGTGGCTGTCAGGGGGTGATGTGGTGGTGGTGGCAAGCGAGATCTTGGCAGTGCTCCTACCAGGGGGTTTTCTCTGCTCTGGCAGAATTAAAAATACCTCTCTGTGGGCATCGGGGACTTCTCCTGCACGTTAGCCAGAGGAACGGATCTGAAGGAATCCTGGCCATCCCGGCCTCTGCCCTTGTCTTTGGCTTTTCATCCACACCAGGTTTTGGCTCCTCCTGCAGACTGCCCCTGCTCAGCGAGCAGCCGAGCCGTCCTGGCCTGCGATAAGGACGGTGCCAAAGGAGCGGGCATGGCTCAGCGCAGACTCCTTGGCACCAGCTACGTGATAGCTTGGCTTTGGCGGTGACAACTTCCCAGTTAAAACTCACAGGTGCAGCGTTCTTGCCCTGGCCAGCAAACTCGCTGGGTAGTTTAAAAGTTGTTTCTAGGAGTAACTGAGCTTAATTACAAGCTCAGATTCCTCTCCCCTCCCCAGGAGGGGCTGTGCTGCTCAGGGTATCTGTACTCCTGGGAGTCAGGCAGGGGCTGAAGATGCTCAGAGATGTGGGGAGGGTGTGGGGGGGTTGGGATGGGTAATCCTGCTTGGTCTCACCCAGAGGGAAAGCTGAGTGCTGCTGTGCTCTCAGCCCCTGGAGCAATTGTGTGTAGCCTCCGTAGAGTTACCAAGGACAAGTACTAGCTCCAGGCTGCCCAGGGACCTGCCCCATTCCCTGGCAGCACCAGTAGCAGCCAAAAAATCCCTCCTGCATCCTCCCCCCAACCAAGCGTGCCAGGACAGGCAGCATGACACCCCATCTTCCCACCGCCACGAGAAAGGCAAACAGAACCCCTGGCCTTGGGAAGGGACACACAAACACATAGATAAAAGCTTTATAAAAGGGATTTCTTTCTCTTTCTGTGGCTCCATGCGTGGCTGGAAGAGCCTTTCCCCAGGAGATCCGTCCCCCCGGAGCAGCCCGAATCCCTGGCTCTGCTTTCTGTCTTGCTTGATTTACACGGGTCGCTTGGGTGGTTTATAGCTTTGAAGAAACATGATTCATGAACTTGGGCGTGATAAGGATGGAGGAATAAAGCAAAGCCACGTCAACCCGAAGGAATGTGGCCGGTAGAGAGCCCAGCCTGCGGCTGGCAGAAGCCTGGGGAGGGGGATGAAGCCTCAAAATGGAGGGAAAATGGTCCCGTGCGCCTGATAAAACAGTGGGGCGCTGCCCTTCCCGCTCCAGGGAAACGGGGTCCTCATCCCCCAAATCCACTGCAGCTCTGGGACAGCCCTGGCCAACTCCACAGAGCTTTGGAACTGGAAATAATTTATAACCCACGCTGCTGTGGTGGTGCTTCACAAGCCCTCCCAGGGTTGCAGCCCTTCTCCGGACTGCTGCGCCGCTTCTCCTGGGACGAAGAGCCGGCACCAGGGTTGCAGAACAAACCCAGCCTGCAGGGAAACGGCCTCTGATGCCTTCAAGCTCTTGCACGAGCAGCAAGTGTCATCCCTTTGTCCCCGTGCCTGCTGGACAGTGGATGGGGAAGATGCTGTGTTGCCAGGGGCTTCCTTGGGTGATGGTGGAGAGGGAGGCAGGGGAAGCCCTGACCGGGGTCAGGATCCCGCTGCACTCGCGTACGTCCACACCTGCGCAAACACGTCCCGGGCCCGGCAAACGCCGCCCCTTTATAAAGGCACCGAAACCTGGCGGCGGTGGGGAGATGGTGGCTGAGAACACCTCGGGCTTGTGGCGTGGGACTCACACGTGGCAGAGACCTTCAGCTACAGGGTGGGGGGTGCTGAGGTGTGGGCAGAGCTCTTCCCGTAACCTCCTGCGCGCAGCCTTGCCCGGGGAACGTGGTCAGTGGTGAAACCCCCGGGGTGGGTCGGGCTCTCAGGCGCCCGGGAAGGGGATGTCACGCAACAACGGTTTTCCATCGATATGACATTCCTTTTAAATGGAAAGATTTATTCTTCCTTTGTTCCCCAGAGAGGGCAGAAGTTTGTGCTGGCCGGGCAGGGTGCGGCATGGAGCTGGAGCACCCGTGTACCTCCAGTCAATGAACCCTGCGTGTTGCTTCAGCAGAAAGTCAATATTGACCCTTCGCTGGGGTTTGCATGCTTCAGCACTGCTGCCACCAGAAGCAGAACAAAGCCCCACGCTTCCCTCCAGCGCCAGCTTTGTTCCCTGATCCTTCAAAATGATACAATAAAACAAAGTAGTTGGATTTATCGGGGGGGTTATTGGAAGTCGGAGGTCTGGGAAGAGACACAGAGAAAGAGAGCTCAATCTGCTCTGCTGCTTATTTCTCACTGCTCCCCTTGCCCAGCATCCATCCTCTCCCAGAGCATCCATCCCAGCTGGACCACTGTGCGGGGAAGAGATCCCGGTACGGCTGCAGCGTTGTCCTCCATCCCTGCCCTGTCCCCGGCTCTTCGGAGGGGACCGCGGGTCAGGAGCCAGGCAGAGCCCAGTACAGGGACATGGGAGCTGGTGGCACCACTGCGGTTTAGAAACTGGAAATAAAAGCTGAAGCGGTTTGAAGGCTCAGCCTCTAAGGGGGAAGGTGATGGGCGAGCGGAGAGGAACCAAAACCCACCGGCAGGGGAACAGGCGGAAGGGTGAAGGAGAAGTGAAATCATCTGTGACTACTGAAAGCCCCGATGTGAAAGAGTGGGAGAGCTATCTTTGGGGCTTTCACTTCCCTGTCTGGGCAGGCTTTCTTGGCTTCGGTCTATTTCCACCACCCCCCACACCTCCCCTGCTCATAAATTCCTCCCTGGGGCGGGTGGGGCTGGTGCTGCTGGAGGTGGGTGCCCCATCCGCTGCGGGGGCCCAGAGAGGACCAAGACTGGGGTCCGCCGAGCATCCCTGCCACGGTGGGTGTCGGGGGTTGCAGCTCCCTGCCATCGCCCCTCTCCAGATCCAGGACCCCAGTAAAAGCCAGGTTTGTTGAAGATGGAACTCAGTGGCTAAGGATGGAAGGAGCTTCCAGGTGTGTGTGTGGGGTGTCTCCTACAGAACCCAAAGGAAGTTGGGGGATGGCCCAGACCCAACGTGCTGCTGGTGTGGAGAGACGGGTTCCGGCATCGGGCTGACATGGGAAACAGGAGTTGAGCCCCCAAAGCAGTGATGCTCCCAGCCCTCTGTTAGCAGTCCTTACCACGGCCTCCACACCTGGTTTCTGGCAGGGAAAGCCTGCAGGTGTGAGGATTTAAACCCAGTTACCAACCCTCATTAAAGCAGGGCACTTCCCCACACCTTATTATGGCAGGGGTCAGCGTGACTTGGCTGTGACCTTGGCTGGGGTGTCTGGCTGCTCTCTGCCAGGGCCAGAAGCTTGCTGTCCTTTGCGAGACCCTAAACCCAGGCTTAAAGTTAAGCCTGGGATTACAGCCAGTCCCTTTGATGCCCTGAATCAGCAGAGCTGCTGTGTGTGTAGGGAGGGGGAACTGAGAGCTTTAGCAGCTCTTGGGGAGGGAGCTGGCTGTGGGGGTCCATGTGCAGCCATGTCCCCCATGGATGGGAGCTGACTGCTGGCTGCTTACCCTGGCATGGAGAGGATGCTTGGGCAGCCCCTCCCTAAAGATGAGGTTTTCCTCTGTGTTTCCCTGGCTCCTCTTTTAAACAACAGCTCCTCACTCGCTCTGTCCCTCTAGCACAAGGCACAAAGACCAAACCACCCCAAATCCTTAAGGCAGAGATAAGCATGCCCCAGACACGGGCTTGGGAAGGAGACATATCCACATCTGATATGTCGGTTTTAGCCTGCTCCAAGATTTCGGACTTCAAAACACCTGGCTCCTCTCCTGCTGGGGAAGGAGCATCCTCATCCCTGCAAAGCCTTGTGCTGAGCCCTCCCCAGGGCTGCCCACCCTCCCTTTTCTGCTCCTCTGTTAACACTGCTGGGTTAATTTGGGCCCCCGTTTCCCTATATGGCAGCCTTAAATTCCCTAATTAACAGAGCCACGCTGTCAATCCTATTCCATGGGCAGAGGAGCCCAGGCGGGGAAGGAGGCAGTGCCTTGCCGGGTCCTGCCCTGTGAGGGAAGGGGATGCAGCTGAGAAGGGGCTGGGGGCTTTCCCTCTGCACTAAACCATCCAAGAAAGAATAATATAATTGGAGGGGGGGTGGGGGAAGTTGAAGCCACTCCATGAAACTTAACCGCTTTCATCCCACGGGAGCTGGGCAGACGGATCACAGGCATCGCTGGGTCAGATGCTCTGGAGCTCTTCCAGACCTGGCCGGTGTTTAAATAGAAAGGTTACATACCTGGGAGATTTATTTCATCTTTTAATTGGTTGTTTGTTTACATGACTCGGGAGCTCTTTGCTAATGTTTGCTTTCTTGGCTCACTCAGCAGCTGAAAATCCCGGCCGGCCGCGTTCCAGCCCTCGCTGTACCGGGGAAGGCTCCAGCTCCCTGGCTTTGCCCGGTGAGCCCAGGTGCTTCCCCATGAACCCTTCCCAACCCCACAGGCATCGCCAAATCCCTCCTCACCCGAGCTGGCACCGCTCCCATCACACCCTTCCTGATAGGGGTACGGTCCCTCCTGGCTGCAGAGGTGCTGGAGATGATCCCTGTCTCTTTGGGGCTCCGCTCCTCTCCCGAGCGTTGTGCCAGACCCTGAGGAAAAGGAGAAGCAAAACACTAGGGTTATGGGTTTGGGAGTTTCCCAAGCGTGTGGCGATGCCCTGGTTCTCCACTGCTCTCCCTCTGCACCAAGCTTGGGAGGAAAACAAGTTGGTTTGGGTGGGTTTCCTGGTGGGTTTCTTTTTCCCAGCAGCAACCCTAAAGAAAAGGGCTTTGGGAACACCTGGCGTAGCACAACGCTTCTCTCGCACCTCTGTTGGGTTTATCTCGGTTTACATTCATTTTTTGCCTTTTCAAGAGCAGAGCCAGAGTGGTGGAACTGCCTTCCCAGGGGTTTCAGGGTGATGGGTGCCCTGACAATCAAACCACAATCCGATCTGATCCGTAGGCGGGCAGCCTCGGAGCCAGTGGATCCTTGTCTCCCTCAGGAGAGGCCTCGGGCATGGTGGGGAAGCCAAGGATAAAGGAGGGGGGGTGGATCACACCCCACATGAACTGGCATTGGCAGGAACGCCCTGAAATTAGGAAGGTAAAAGTGGGTCTTTCCAAAACGGGCAGGTTTTCCCCCAAAAAATACCCAAACCAACCTCCCAGCTTCCATGGCTGGTGACAATCTTCCTGGCGAGGCACTTGCCGGCTTCTCTGCCAGCTCCTGAGCTGATGTCAACAGCAGCCACATGGGTTTTGGAGGAGCTGATGGGCATCACTGCAGGAATGTGGGGTGTCAGGGTATTTTTCATGGGGTTTGGGGCTACAAATACGGTGATGTCTGTTTCACCCAGTCAAATATTAGCAGCTGAGCCGTGGAGGTCCCCATCCTGGGTGGCACAATGGTACCCAAGGCTGCCCTAAGGAGACCTGGTGTCCTTCTTGTGGCAGAGAAGGGATCTGCCCTAGGTTTTAGCAGCCAGAGACTGGGGGTCCACCAGCTCTCTGTAGCTTTTGACCCCATTTCTTAAGTCAGTATCATCAACGTGCCCCAGCAGCTTTCACAGAATCACAGAATGTCAGGAGTTGGAAGGGACCTTGAAAGAGGTCTCCCTTAAATTAAAATTTCCCTTAAATTAAATTTCTCCCTGCTCAGCTATCCAGTGTGTCTGGGTCTTGTTGAATGGCAGCACAACCTTCTGGGGTGTCACCACCCCTCCCAGCTTTTGTGTCATCAGCAAAGTTGCTGACCGTGCACTCTGTTCCCTCATCCAGGTCATCAATGAGTATATTGACCAGTGCTGGTCCCAGTACCGACCCCTGAGAGACTCCACTAGATACAGACCTCCAGCCAGACACTGTCCTATCCATCACAACTTGCTGGCTTCTTCTCTTCTTTCCAACCACTATTCAGGCTGACCAAGTCCCCAGGGGTGATGGGAACAAAGCTCCGAGTTGACAGCTGCGAGAACAGAGGCAGCTGCTGATCTTCTGCCAGAGCTTGGTGCATCTCCCTCCCATCTGCCCTCTCCAGTGTGTCTCTCCAGCAGCTTGGGATGGTGCAACCAAAGTCCTTGGCCAAGGTCTGGTAAGTGGGTTCACATTGCAGTGAAAGCTGGAGGTGGTGTGTGACTGCAGGTAACGTGCAACAGCAAAGGCGGGGAGAGACATAAATTTGGGGGAGAGCGATTGGAGATCTCTCAACTGCTTTTACTGTGCACATCTCACCTTGGTGATCAGCTTTGGGATGGTCATCACATTTCTGGCTGCTGAACAGGGCTGAAGGAGAACAGGAAAAGTTCATAAGGGGACAGAGAAGGAGGAGGAGACCCCTGGGTATCATCAGGGAAGCTTCTCCGAGCCTGGGCAACACAGCGTGAGCCTCTCCCAAGGCTGCCCAGCACTGGCTGGCTCAGGCCTGACCCCAGCAGGACCAGCCCTGGGAAATCCCTAGGGATTTTGGTGGCATCAGTTGGCTGCCAGCCAGGACTGGGGAGTCCCCCAGCCTGTTGGTGGGGAGATGCTGAGCCAGGGCCAAGCTGTGGTTCCCTGAAGGCATTGAGTGGGAAGGGCTGATCTGGATACTGGGAGTCAGATGGGAGCTGGAATGCCCCCAGCTCAGGGGCAAACCTCTTGTGTCAGGTTACCTTGAGCTGTGAGGTGACGAGGACCTGGGTACCAGGCAGGGGAGATGCAGGGCAGAGGGTCACTTCAGCCCTGAGCCCCAAGCAGATGACGTCCCTCTCTGCTACTCGGCACATTAAAGCCATCCTGGCAGCAGGACCATGGCTTATCCCACAGCCACCTCCTTTCTGGAGAAAAAACCTGCAGGCTGGAGAAGGTCCTGCAGAACCAAGGAACTGCATCCAGAAAGACCATGGTGGGCACAGCCATGAAGTTCTCCCGTTGGGATTTTTGGAAGGTTTCTTTTCCTCTTTTTTTCCAGACACAGAGACTTTCTGTGTGGGAGGAAGGGGGTTTGGAGGTCATTGACAGCTTGGCTGTGTCTGCCAAACAGATGTTTTCCTTTTTTATGGGCTCCAAACACCTGAGCTGGCCCTTCCCATCTGGAAGAGCCAATTGCCCCCTCCCCCACTTCAGAAATCCTGGCAAAATTCAGTACTTTCAGAGGAACACTGAGAGATGCAGAGCCAGGATGGTGGAGGGGAGAGGCCAGGCTCAGCACTCCAAGCTGTGTGATGTCCACGTGCCGCGTCTGTCCCAGCCAAGGGGATTTTCCAGTGACCTGAATGTACACAGAGCATGTTCCATCCCTCCCCACCGTCCTGGCACAGCCACCCCCAGAGCCCTGTGGTCCAGGAACAGGGTCAAGCAAGCAGCCCTAAGCCCAGAGGCATCCTCTCAGCCCTTGGAAAGAGCCTGGGGGTGGGTCCAAAACCTGCCCTGCTGCACCTCCTAATGAGGAAAACACCTGCAGAGATGTGTTGGGAGGCATCAAGGGACATGGGTGCAAGTGCCACGGGACAGATGCTCCCAGGTCACAAGGAAGCTGTGCCCAAGTCACGACTCCTTGGTTTGCATGTTGAAATCTGGGGTTTCTCATGGCAGGAGGATTGTGATGTTCCTCTCTGCGGCCTTGGAGGAGCTGAGTGCCAGCAGGCTGGCCTTGTAGTCCATGGATCACACCTTGGTTAGCAGAGAGGAGGTCTCCAGGGCTCACTCCCTACTCCTTCATCCACCCAACAAACCACCCACCCACCATCCATCCCTCCCTCCCTCCCTCCCCACCTCCTTGTACCAATCCCTGCTACCCCGAGCTCTCTGCCAATGCTGCTGCCCTCCGCTTCGGTGGGATATTGATTCCAGGATGTAGAGACCCCCCTTCCCTATAGCACCACCAGCCCCTGGCTTACTTGGAAAGCCTCTTCCAAAACCTGAGGCCACAGGTTGAAGCTCGACAGCTTGTTTTCCCCTCGGCTTTGAAGCATTATTTTACCGTTCCACTGCAAAGCCCTTGGCTGGGTTGTCAGGCTGCCGGTGCCATCGCTTATCTCATTTATCTCTCATCTTGCACTCGGGATGTGTTTGTATTGTGTTACCTCTGAGGAGTGAGCAGGGCTGCAAAAATATTCTCCTGTGTGCTGTGACACATAGATCTCCCCAGAGAACTGGTTCTACTATTAAAAATAATTATATCCTATTTCTTTTTCTTTTTTTAATCTTTCAATTTCTTTTCCTAAATGATCTAGATGCTTCTTTGAGGTGTTTCAGCCTCGGTGGTATCCTGCAGCAAGGAGTTCCCCAGGTGAACGCGGAGCCTTAGCTCACCTCTGCCGTGGCAGGAACCTGGCACCGCAGCATCGCCAGTAATTTTCCACCCAACTCCATGCTGTGGAAATACACCCAGGCATGGAAAAAGCCTGGAAGGGAATAAAGAAGACACTTGGCCGATATATCTTGGCCGGTTCCCAAGACAAGGAACAGCCTCAGGTTCATCTCCAGCTCCCTGGCAGCTTGGCAGGTTCAACTGCCTTGGCTCTGCGTGGGCTGCAGGCTCCCTGGGGCTGGATCCTGAGCATCCCCACCCCCACCCCCAACACCCCCCTTTCCACACTATATATGAGATAAGCCAGATGCATTTTGCCGCACAGTCGCTGTGCCCAAAACCCGAGCGCTCCTGCACCGACAGCACCCTGTGCCCGTGTGTTGGGTGTGAGGTGAAAAGGGGGAGAAAAATGACCTTTTTTTGAGTTGGTTTCTTTAATGCCTTTGGGTTTGAGATTTTTTTTTTCCCTCTTCATTCTCCCTGCAGAGTGAACGGGCTCGGAGCCTGTCTTGAGAAAAAGGGAAAAAAACCAACCTCGGTTCTTCTGTCAGCCAAGCCCCACCGAAGACTGTGGTGAGAGTGGGGGCTTGGGCCAGCAGGAAGGAGATGCTGAGTGGTCCCTTAATGAGACTGTAACTGCCCCAGTCTAAAAACCTGATGAGTGAAATGAGGTTTTTATGAGGGTAATAAGATGTTCCAGTGCATTTTGTGGGGGAGTAATTGGCTGCTGGTGACCCCCAGGGCCCCGCAAGGAGCCTCTTGAGCTCCTGCTGCGTTATGGCCCAAAGCTGAGCAGGATGGTCCAGGTTGTTTCCCAACCTCCCAGAGCTGATCCGGCTTATGGGAGCCATCCCTACCTCCCATTGCAAGATGTTCCTCATGCCTTGCAAGGGAAGCTTCTCAAATCCCAGGAGCATCCTTCCCCCTTGGCAAGCCATTGTCACCCTGCCCACCTCTGAAACACTCAGACTCACGTGCAGAGCATGATGGAAGAGGCTGGGGAGGCGACAGTGGACATGACCGAGGTCTGTAACACCACGCTGAGTCCAGGGAAGGTAGATGGGGGGGGGGGGGATTACTTGCTGCCCCTCATTATGTCAAAACTAGGGCCATCAAATGCATCCTGTATCCCTGGTTCCCACGCAGCAGAGCTGTGGAGCCCTTTGCCATCAGGTAGCATGATGCAGAAGGCTTGAGGGACATCTTCACAAAGCTGCTCCTGAGGAATTCCTTAGGGAAATCAAGGCTTCACAAAGCAATTCCTGGAAGACAAACCCCTTCCCCAGAACTCAAGGACCACTGCTGGCTGAGCACGGTGGGTGCCAAAGAGGAGCCAGAGTAACTTCTGCTTACCCAGGGCTTGCTTCCTGCTCCAGCAAGCAAAGTTGGAGAGCAAGACATGCCACCAGTGAAGGGGATTCTGAGGTTCAGCTGTGGCATGTCTGCTTGTCCGCACTGATAGCATGGTCCTGAGACCTGGGGGTAGGTTGGCCAAGGGTGGGCTAAACCCTGGATTGGGTCTCACAGGGGTTTGGGATCATTTGCTGCCAATGGGGATGAGAGAAAGAGGATGTCCCCATTCCCAAGGGGGTTGGAGCCCTGTTGGGAGGAGTGACTCAGAGGAGCTGGTCACAAGGACTGGTTATCAGTGGAAAATCTATCTCGTGAGGGCTCCAGGGCAGCTCCTCGGATGCCAAAATGAAGGGGGAGGGAGAGGAAAAGAGGACAAAGAGCGACTGTTCCTGGTGAGGAGGGTGTTGTGACCACCAACCCGCAGCTGGGACAGTGCTGGAGCCCCACATCCTTCTACTTGGGAGCTGCTTCTGCCCATCCTAACAACCCAAGGGGTGGGTGGGTGGTGAGAGGAAGGTCTCGCTCCCCAACAGCCCCACTGAGGCTGAGCCTGAGCCAGGCTGCCTGTGTGTTATTCACCTCAAAGCTATGTGAGTAAACAGAAGTCTTCTCTTCCTGGTCCCACCTTGGCAATTAAGCTGTGTTTCTGGAGACCAGACCTAATCCATCCCAGCAGCTAAAGGGGATGGTCTTTTGCTCTCCCCTGGTGAGATCTTGGGCCAAACCACCCCAGAGAGGAAAACTGTGTAGATTCAGGTAATCTCCTGTGATGTCCCCTTGTGCATGGAGCTCCTTGGAGATGTCCCACTAGGAGGAAGGCAGTGCTCTCCCACCAGCTCTGGTGCTTTTATCGCCTGTATCATGTTCAGTTTTGGTCACTGAGAAGCAGCGAGGCTCATGACTTGGTCTGTGACGTGGGGCAAGAACCCCAACAAGACACCCAGCACCAGCCAGGAGGAAGAGGAGATGATCTCTGCAAGAGAGAGACTTCCCTGCCAGCACAACTAAAGCCTCTGAGCTCTGGGGTCCTGGTGGCCACCACCGCAGTTGTGAATCCCGTGGGATGCTGCACCCTGACACCTGGTCCTTGGGGTTCCTGCAGGATCTCCTGGTCTGTGACTCAATGCCACTTGGCTTTTCTCTAAGAACACCTTCATCCACCTTGGTGTCCTCTTCCTCATCAGTGCCACATGCTGAGGATTCCTGGTGGAAGAGGAGAAACCACCATGGACCACCATAGAGGGAAGAGAGCAACCTGTGGAGTGGGACCAGAGCCAGCCCAGAGCCAGGAAGCTCTGCAGAAGACATTGGAGGGTTTCCAGCTCTCCTGAGACAGTGAGAGGAGGAAGAAGCAGAGAATAAGATGATGGAACTCACCACAAAGCCATGCAGCTGCCTGTGCCCCCCACACTGGGGTAAAGCAGCTACCTGGGAAGAACTAAATTAGTTTTAAATATACACAACTACTCCTCATCTCACCAGCTATGGAAGGAAAAGGGCAGGGGAGAGATGGGCAAGAGCAAGTTGGAGGTGGGATCAGGTGTGGAGCTACTGGGGAGCAGCTCCTGCTGTGGTGGTTTGACCCTGTCTGGAGGCCAGACTCCCCCACAGTCGCTCTGTCACTCCCCTCTGAGCTGGACAGGGGAGAAAATAGATATTGAGAGGCTTTGGAGTGAGATAAGGACAGGGAGAGACCATCCCACAGTCAGTGTCATGGGCACAACAGACCCAACATGGAATAAAGGAAAGGAAACTCTCTAATTGATGACACTGCACACACAGAGAGACCAGAGATGGGGGATGAGAAGCACAAACAGCTCCTAAAACACCTCCCCCCACCCCTCCCTTCTCTGCAGACTGGACTCGATCCAGGATTTCTCCTCCCCAGGATGGCCCAGGGGAAAGGGGGGGAATAGGGGATGGAGGCTTCAGTCTTGGGTCAGTTCCTCAGCAGTTGTTCTCCTTCTTGGGGGGGCATTTCTCACACTCTGTCCCTGTGCCAGCGTGGGGTCCCACCCACGGCAGACAGTCCTCCAGGACCTTCTCCACGTGAGTCCTCTCCCACGGGGCCTCGTCTCTTCCCCAGCTGCCCCAGCGTGGGTCACTGTTGGTCAGTCCCCAGGGGCTGTATTCTGCCTTGTGTTACTTGGTCCCCAGTGCCCCAGAGGCAGCCGAGGAGCTGAAAAACCTCCAGTCTGGTTGGCAGAGGCCACCTCCATTCTCCACGATCTCCGAAGTCATGGAGAAAGCAACCCAACTGTTTGCTCTGGACCCTTGAGACCCCATTTCTCCTGGCACTGGTCCTGCATGGGATGAAGGAGCCTTCATTCCTGGTGAGGATGTTCTGTGCCTTGGGGTCTAGTCCAGGTAAAGAGAAGATGTTCAGCTCCATCACCTCCACAGAGAGGCCAGTCCCTCTGTCCATACACCTTCTTCCAGCTCCTTCGACAGCCACAAGAGAAGAGCCCAGGGGCTTGGCAAGCTGGAGCTGCGTCCTTAGTCATCGTGTGGAGTCCATTTGTGGCTAGAGGTGGCACTTCCCAGGCAGCCAAACTCCAGGTTTAGTAAGAAACACCATCCCCATCTGCTCTTGAGAGCACTGGGGAGGCTGAGGGCATCTCTCTCGGACCACGCCAGGCAAGCACACTGCAGTCATGCGTGGGGGAGAAGGGGAGGAAGGTCCATGTACCTCTGAAGTTCAAACCAGGTGACCTCAACCAGGGTTGAAAGAAAAGGAGAATTAAAAAATACAAAACAGCAAACCCCAAACCCAAGAGGTAAACAAATCCTACAAGGAAACACAGCTTCCTCAGGCCCATCGCTTGCAAGGCTTGCCTGGAGTTACATCATGGTGCTCCTCAGGCCGTGGGAGCCCACAGTCCCACCCCCTAGGGGTGCCTGGGTGGGACTCCTTTGGTGCAGGCAGCCCCACAGGTGCCCATCCCTCAGGGATCCCTTTGAGAGACACCTGCCTTCTCTGGCTCCTTCTCCCCAGCACCCCGCAGAGCCTGGCCACTAGTGCACCCCAGTAGCCGAGCCGCCTCCCCACCGGGACGGCAGGTCCCCAGGGATGGACATTACCACGGGAGGGTGCAATGAGTGTTCTGGGAAGATGAACTCTGCTCCCGTTCCCAGAGGGAATCTAGCTTGGATTTGGAGCCCAGGGAGGTGAGGGATGCCTGGCTACAGGCCTGGACCCTCATCCCAGTGGTCCCATGGCCAGGAGCTGCATGGCTGCTGCTGGCTGGAGCCCGGAGCATCTTACCAGCTTGCCCCAGCTTTCTCCTTGCCCCATCCAAACCTTTTCCAAGGCCACAGGT
>VXBZ01008851.1:17524-33518 GCA_013399135.1 Heliornis fulica | reverse complement strand
TCCCTTCCAACTCCTAACATTATTTGATTCTGTGTGATTTCACAACCAAATGAACTGTTTGCCAAAATAATTGAAGTACAGTACCCTCTGCAGTAAGCACTTATTTAAACACAATGTTTCTGGGATTTTTTTTTATGCCAGTATACACATTTTCCCCACTGATTCATAAACTAGCATTCTGATTTATCACCCAATTTAGGCAGGGTTAAGTTTATCTCGTTACCTCAGTGAACTGAATTCAGCTGCCCACAGAGCCTCACTGACTCACTAGTCCCCTTGGGCAAAAATGAGTGCTCTACACAACAGAGAATGAGTATTAATACAGCATCGATTAGGAAAATGCTGCCTATGAACTTACACTGCACTATCAAGGACGATAGCTTCATAGATATGGAAACACTTCTAGATTTCCACTGTTGTGGAGATTTCACTTTCGTGAAAGTGATACCACAGTTGAAACGGCTATTGGCTTGACCCAGACATCAATGCTAATTGAATTTTACAGGCCAATCCAAAACGGATCTTCAGCTAATTTGAGTCTGTTGAAATATATATGGATTTTTTGTTTAAACCTAAAAGAAAAAAATAATAAATCAATTGAGATGCTGAAAGCAATTATTCAATTTTCCTACAACTTACGGTATTGTCTTGTTAAATGGCTGAACAAACTTCCACTTGGCCCATGAGATTCAAGACAACTTGTTCCCTTTTTTATTAGTACTAACAAAGCTCGTAACTGATGTGAGTCAGGCTAATAGAACTTTAGTATCCAAAACAAGTTTTCTAACATATTATTTACAAAAAAACCCAAAACCAAACCATGAGCTATTCACCTTTCTGTAATGGGTTAAGATTTTTCTGATCCAAGCCTGCTTACAGCTGGTTTGCTTACTATTTTTAAAAGAAAAAGTGAAAACTAAAGAAAATAATTACTACTACAGAAGTTCTGAACATAGTTGTATACATTTTGAAATAATTATGTAAAAAAAAATGCTTTATGGAAGGACCCTCTGTTCACCTATTCTTTACAGATCCCATTATGTTATTTTGCACAAATTCCAGGAGCACATTCAAAGGAAAATTTTTGCACTAGATGTATCAAACCTGAACAGTGGTAAGGAATTAAATGTTATCTGATGGGGAAAAAAAAAGGAAATAAAATGTTTATAGAAAACATTATTTGCAGGAGGGCTGAAAATTCTTTATATATATAGATAGATATTAAAAATATATACATATATATATATAAAATATATACATAAAAATATACCCAGCATTGCTAAGCCCACCACTAAACCATGTCCCTAAGCACCATACTCACATGTCTTTTAAATACCTCCATGGATGGTGACTCCACTTCCCTGAGCAGACTGCTCCAGTCACTGACAACCTTTCTCCTGAAGAAATTTCTCCTAATATCCAATCTAAACCACGAGAAGATGAGGACTTGTCCCATCACTTGTTACTTAGGAGAAGAGATAAACACCCCCATGACCACACCCTCCTGTAGGGTAGTTGTGGAGCACAGTTAGGTCTACCCTCAGCCTCCTTTGTTGTGGACAATGGGACTTCTTCACTCTGAGGGTGACAGGTCACCTGATCAGGCTGCCCTGAGAGTTTGTGGAGTCTCCTTCTCTGGAGATATTAAAAACCTGCCTGAACATGATCCTGTGTGACCTTCTGTGTGTGATCCTGCTTTAGCAGAATACCTGGAGATACCGTGTATCTCCAGCAGTCCATTCCAACACCTATCGCTGTGTGACTACTTCAAAGGCCTTACAGAATTCATAGATGACACAGCTCTTCCCTTGTCCAGTGATGTAGTACTGTCATTGAAACTTAAAATCATAGAAAGTGATAGGTCAAATCTCCCTGAACTGAGCAGGGACTCATTTAACTACAGCAGGTTGATCAGAGCTTCATCAAGCCTGACCTTGAATGTCTGCAGGGATGGGGCTTCCACCATCTCTCTGGGCAGCCTGTGCCAGTGTCTCACCACTCTCACAGTAAAGAAATTCTTCCTAATGTCCCATCTAAACATGCCCTCCTCCAGTTGAAAACCATTGCCCCGTGTCCTATCATTACACGCCCTTGCAAACAGCTCTTCCTCAGCCCTCCTATAGGTCCCCTTCAGGTACTAGAAGGCTGCTATAAGGTCTCCCCAGAGCCTTCTCTTCTCCAAGCTGAACGTCAACTCTTCCAACCTGTCTTCATTGGAAAGGTGCTCCAGTCCCTCTCATCATTCTTGTCATCCTTCTCTGGACAGACTGCAAGAGGTCCACATCTTTTCTGTGCTGAGAGCTACAGAGTTGGACACAGTACTCCAGCTTGGGTCTCACCAGAGCAGAGGGGAAGAATCCCCAATCTTGGTTTGCTTGCCACACTTCTTTTGATGTAGCCCAGGATGTGACTGACCTGCGCTGTGAGTACACACTGCTGGTTTCTGCCCAGCTTTTCATCAATAAATACTAATTGGTAGGTATGGAACTGTTCTGGTTTGCTATTTTAAGGCTTTATCTCCCATGCTCTACATGAGTAACCTATTCAGTATTTGCAGGACATCTAGGGACAGAGGCGAGGTTCAAATATTGAAATGGGAAAACAACAAGCTTCCATCTTCTCAGGAAAACAGCCATCACCTTTACTACAAAAATACAGCACTCTATGGCTGGCCCAGCCCTCCTGGAAATGAAATTGAATATCCACATGAACACTCTGTATCAATTTGAAATGAAAAAAAAAATTCTGAACAGAAATGCTCAACTTGTAGAAAGCAAAAGGAAAGATTTTCTTGTAGTCACAATTTAGTTTTCTTTAAGGAAATTGTATTAGAAGATGAAATATTCAAGATTATGAAACTGCTTTCATAGCTTATTGAAAACACTGAAGAACAACAATTTTAGAAAAAATCCACTGCTTGAATAAAAATTACACTGAACTGATTTCCACTTGTTACACAGGCTCCATATAGTCTTTTGTGGAATGAAAATCGATAGCCTTTTACCATAAATCAGGTTATAAGAAGCTGCATTTGCCTAAAATTTAAGTGTAATAAAATCTGGATCAACATTTATCCAGTACTTTTAATGTGAACTATTGCTGAAACATCAAATGGAGAAGAATGATCTGAGGTGATGCAAAGGGACAAAGTTAGAATTATAGGAGAAGAGTTTGTTTTCACGATAAACAAAATTTCTTAGTTGTGGGAACTTCTCATTTTAGCTGCATCAACTTCTGAATAATTGGGATTTAGATGTTAAAAAGCCCATGCTCTTTAGGCATGGCACATGTGTTTTGATGAATGTGCAAAACCAAAGGTCACAAATAGGAGCTGGGAGCATGAGAACCAAAAGAGATATTTTGAGAATTTAATTGGCTTCTGAAAACAAGGACAGGTGATTATGCAGCTAGCTCTCACAACATGTACAACAAAAGGGAGCTTTGCTGTAGGAGAAAAAAAGGAGAAGCACTGAAGAGAAGCAAAGGATGGGAGAAGAGAGAAAAAGACATGGAAGATGAATACAGAGGATGGATAACAAGATGGATGCATAAATGAAGTAAAGGTTATCTTGAACTCATCTTGGTGTGCTGAGCTCTTTTCCAATCACTGATACCCCTTGCATCTCTGACACTTAGTGTTGAAGATACACCAGTCTACTGGTTTTGTATCTTCAGCAGACTGGTTTTATAAACTGAACAATGATTCTAAACTAGATGGAACAATCTTTCATGCCATAGTCACTTACCAAAATTTCACAAGGTCTCTCTATTCATCACCATACATCATTGGTCTTACCAGAATGCTAAAATACCACTGGAACAGAGTGCTAGAGGAGTGTGTACTACCGCATGGCCCCAAAAAGATCAATTTTTTACAGATTACAAATAAATCACCACAGGTGACAAAATTTTCTAACATGAGGACAGGCTACTGAAAGACAAGGAAAACTTTCCAATTACCTTTTTTACAGTCTTGTCAGGTTCAAGAGCAATATCTGGAATGTTGGCATCCACCATGAGGGAAAATAAGTTCAAAATCAAGTTGGAATACCTAAGCATAAGAACAAATTAGTTAAAATACTTTAGTATGAACTTAAGTTAGTTAAGTTAGTGTGAACTGGTAATGCTGCAGAGGACATGCATTCATAACATTTTAGTTGAACATATTATGCTAAAAAGTTAGGATAACTGATATTAGCATTGGACGTGTAACTCTCGAGCAGTCTCAAACTGCCAAAACTGAATAGACAGCTCTGACCTTATTAAAATCACAGAATTACAGAATGGTCTTGAGTTAGAAGGGATCCCAAGCATCATCAAGTTCCAACGCCCCTGCCAGAGGCAGGGCCACCAACCTCCAGGCCTGCATCTAGACAGGGTTGCCCAGGGCCCCATCCAACCTGGCCTTGAACACCCCCCAAGTGCTCCAGCCCCCTGATCATCTTTTTGGCTTCTTCTGAACCCTCTCCAATAGCTCAAAATCTCTCTTGACCTGGGAGCCCTAGATCTGGACACAGTACTCCAGATGGGGCCTCATGAGGGCAGCACAAATAGGGACAGTCCCCGCCCTGTCCCTGCTGGCCCCTCCTCTTCTGATGGAGCCCAGGATACCTCTGGCGTTCAGAGCTGCAATCAGATGGGGCCTCATGAGGGCAGCACAAATAGGGACAGTCCCCGCCCTGTCCCTGCTGGCCCCTCCTCTTCTGATGGAGCCCAGGATACCTCTGGCGTTCAGAGCTGCAATAGCCCACTGCTGGCTCATGGTCAGTTTCTCATCCACCAGGATAAAATGTTTTCTGAACATTTATTCAGAGAAACATCAAACATAAATGGTAATAAACTGTAAATTCACATAGAATAAAATTTAATGCCATTTTCTAATAGGAAACACATATGCTAGATTAATTCAAAAGTTATTTTTTATTAAAAAGGCTATCAATCACACAACAGTATTATATATATTATCATTCAAACATCTAAGTCTTCACAATTAAAAGTAATGATTTTTCAACTTGCTGCAAGAGCTTCTGACATAATAAGCTGTATGTCAGCCATTTAGCCAGATCCAAGTCTGCAGTTGCTCTGTTAAGCTACAATAACATTCATTGGTAGGCATGCTACACTTATGAAGTACAGTGTCATTTGTAACCATTAAAAAAGGCAAGACAGAGTGTAGTTTTCCATTTTAACCTGGTGTTTGGAAGTACTTGTGAATCTCTCAAAGAACACCATTTTGCCCTTGCAGGAAATTGGCTGCTAAGTTGCCTTTTGAAAATATAATTTTCAAGCTGTGCAACATAAACTGAAACTTCCTTTCCCTTTCAAAGGGATCTAGTCCCCTTAACTTTGCCCCGTTAGGAGGCAAAGAACATAACTGAAGTCTGAAACAGTGCTTTTCTAAAAGCAGTAAGATCTTTATGTATGACAGAAAATGAATTCTTAGAAGCAAAATTTGATTATTAGCAAGCTGTCTAAGGTGACAACTGCAAGGAGTACAAAGTATTTTAACTACACAACAGGACTGTTTCATATTTTGCAAGATAAATACTGCTCAGTAAGAGAAATATCTCTAGAAAAGCATAATTCTGTGGAAAAAATCTTGACACTTCATTATTATCTAGAACCAGCAGCATGTAAAACATTCCAGTAAGTTTTAAAACTTTATAAACAGAAACATATAAAATAGACTTAGCTGAAATCTTCAGTGCCTAATTTGTTTCAGCTGCTCAGCTTCACCTTTTGGTAAGGTGCTGGACTCCCGAAAATTGCTTTTATGACAGATTGAGACGAAGCAAGTTATGCTATTGTTTCAGATTTGGCTAAGCAATCTTACAGTCAAGTAGTGCTTTGGTGCCAGGTTTCAACAAAAACTTTTTAAACTTGCCTGAAACAGGCAAATCTCACTTTAAACACGCTTAAATCTTAGTTACATTCTCTTTTTTTTTTTTTGAAGACTACCTAGACCTTACATTGCCTAGCTACCACCTTCTGAAAGAATAGGTAGTTCCCAACAGCCACAACAGCTTTCCACTCTTTGCCTATAGCCTATCTTGCTGTTGTTTTTGTTTGTGGTGGATTTTTAATGTAATTTTTTTCCCCCCTTTTGAGCTGTATGACTTTCTCTGTCCACTATACCACTGTGAAAAGACTTGGGAAAATCACCTGGACCAGCTAGCTGGATATTGCCATCCATTCATAGCATCTCAGCCCAAACCATAGCTTCCTGATACTTCCCAGTCTTTTGCTTAACACCTCAAAGTGAACATCAAACCTCTCCTGTGATTAACACAGGGAACATCCTTATAATCTAGAACCTCGCTCTGGGGAAAAGAAACAACTACATCAAACTTCCGAATGCTGATGCTGGATTCTTTTCTGATGGATCCTGCTAAGGATGTGTAAACTGGGCATTATCAGAGTAGGGAAAACACTGAGAGATAACTGGAGTTAAGCATCTGTAAATGGGCTCAACTTGTATAATGAAGGCATAAAAGGCTGTTGCAGCCCACATGAGGATACAAGTTCTGCTGCAAGTGACAATGTGCCCTGAAATACATTCAGAATGTAAAGTCTGCTCATTCATTACAGCAGTGCTGACAAGCACATGACTGATTATAGCTCCTCAAAAGGAGAGCCCTACCCCTCAAAAACCCTGAACGCAAAACTAATAAAAAAACACATGCCAATGATCATACATCAAACTGATTTACACATAAAGCAATGAACAGAACTATTTCTCTGCTTGCAAGTTTTAAATTGTTTTTATTTGTTTTTACTGTGCAATCCCTGTTCCACCAGGAATCCTGAAACACTGAGAAACAGCACTTGAAATAGGTAGAGAACTGTACAGCCCAGAGAAATAAAGAGGAAAGAATAAAACACAAATTGACAGAGATGACAAACAGGAGTTTACACTTTGTCTTACCAATTGGTGGTTAAGATTTTACACTACTTAGCCAGAAGAAGTATCTGTGAACAGGTTGATGTCAACATGCAGAACTGTTAGAACTAGGCCATCATACATCTAATTATTATTATTAGTTTTAATTATTTTTTCGCCAAGTGACAGGAGATAGGACAAGGAGGAATGTCCTCAAGCTCCACCAAGGCCGGTTCAGATTAGATGTTATGAAAATGTTCTTCACCAAAAGAGTTGTCAGGATATGGAATAGGCTGCCCAGGGAGGTGGTGGAATCAACATCCCTAGATATATTTAACAGACAGGTAGATGAGATGCTCAGGGATATGCTCTAGGAGAGGACAGGGATAGTTGGACTCTATGATCCTGAAGGTCATTTCCAACTTTATCATTCTGTGATTAATCAACAATAATCTTAATTTTTGTTCTAGCTGCTTAAAGTAATAGTAACAGTAATAGCACTATTAGCCTATGTTATATTTGTTGAAAGCTTTAAAGATATTTATCCAGAACCGTTTTAAAATACTTTCCTATTAAACTGAACAAATATTGGAGAGACTATAATTACAACTACAACCCCAGACATTAAAAATGAAACCATCTTGATTTACAGTTCAGATTTATAAGCAAATTACTGCTATACGCCACACTTAATGATGATCTTTGTAGCTAATCATTACATATATTATTGAAATGGGTAATCCTTCACTGACACAACAGACCTTTACATTGAAACAGCTAAATTTAAACAACAAAAACAACTAAAGTCTTTCCAAATAAGAATCTGAATATTACAAAAGAGATTTAAGCAAAATTTAGAACATGGAATATATATTAGCTTTTGTGATTGTTCTCTGAAGTCATTATTTGCTGAGAAGATGCCACTTTTTTTCATGCTGCTGAACTGCTTTTAACTCATTATTAATGTCAGATCATAAATCAACTCCTTACTTTCTCCTTCTAACAAGGACAGGACTATGTGTAGCATTTTTACTTCAAATCATTGCCTGCTTTTCATACTAGATACACTTTTCACTTATGGTTTTCCTACTAATTTCTTTCCACATACTTAGAGGTCTGCTTTGTGTGATCTTGATATACAAGTGAAATTCTTTCTTGTCCATGGAAGGTATACTAAATCAACCACTAGACAGCTCAAGAGTTCTTACCTGTGCTGCAGTCAAACAAAACAAAGCTGAGCTACTTGGCTTAGAAAGTTAATAGTAAGCAGTATGGTCAGTGAAAAGAATGAGGCTGATTCCAACTCTAAAGGAGAGATACAATGATTCATAAACAAATGCAGCCTGAAGAGGTTTTATCGGTCACGCTTGTGGGTGTCTACAGAAACTGCCAACATACTTCATTAGCTGCTTGTAGTGACAATTTTTGTCCTGCAGGACCTGAACCCAACTAAGTTTATGTATGCTATCTTCAAGCCAAAGCATTTAATCATCACTAATTTGAACTGAAGGAGGATAAAGCAGCAAATGAGTAACAACTTATGAGTTAAAAGAACAGTTAAATGATCACAGTAATCAGAAGAAAAAGTTATCTAAGGGCAAAAACATATCCAAGGCAAGATATGAACTTATATCCCAAAGGAGTTATGGAAAAAGCTACATAGGTTATTAAAGAGCTATAACTGGAGACCTAAACTTGAAGGACAATTACACTCAGAATGACAGAATCACAGTGTCAAGAGTTGGAAGGGACTTCGAAAGATCATCTAGCCCTTTGACAGAGCAGAATCACCCAGATCAGATCACACAGGAATGCATCCAAGCAGATTTTGCATATTTCCAGATAAAAAGACTTCACAACCTCTGTGGGCAGTCTGTTCTAGGGCTCTGTCACCCACACAGTGAAAAAGTTTCCCCTATATTCAGATAAAACCTCCCCTGCTCCAGTTTATACCCGTTACTCCTTGCCCTATCACTGGTCATCACTGAGAAGAGCCTGGCTCCATCCTCCTGACATTAGTCCTTTACATATTTATAAATGTTAATGAGGTCAACCCTCAGTCTCCTCCAAGCTAAAGAGATCCAGCTGCCTCAGCCTTTCCTCATAAGGAAGGTGTTTCACTCCATCAGCATTGTGGCCCTGTGCTCGACTTTTTCAAGGACTTCAAGTTTTCAATTTTCAACAGAAATATTTCTCTATTTACTCCTCTCCTGCTTTATGGTGGCTCTATCAAATTTAAGCATGAGAATAGTTTTGTTACCTGCGGAGGTGCAGAAAGGCTGTGTAGCACTGCTTACGGAACTCCTGGTACTGTTCACTCTGAGTGCCTCCCATACCTTCAACCATCTCCTTATTCAGCTTCATTGGCGGAGGTAGAGGCTTAGGGTCCCGACCCAAAATATAACCAAAGTCAATGTGAAACAGTTTACCTGTAGAAGAAAGAAAGGTAAGCACTAATTACTACTCCAACAATTCATATAGTATCAACTCTTGATGGAAAGGTTGGGAAAAACTTCTAGTCTTTAGAGTGCAGTTTCTTGAAACATAGAATGGTCTGAGTTGGAAGGGACACCAAGGATCACTGAGTTCCAACCTCTCTGCCACAGGGGAAGGGGCACCAAACTCCAGGCCTGGATTTAGATGATGCTAAGGAGGTCTCAAAAATAAAATGCACTGTTTTCTGTAAGGCTTGTAAGCATGTATTTTATATCTCCATCTGTTTTCAAATTCATAAAGAGTACTAATAATATGAAGCTTATCTTCTTTTATTTTTTAACCATAGAGAGTATAGTCACAATCAGTGTTGAGACTAGTCAGTAGGTATTAAATACAGAGTTATGAAACAGTTATTATTAATTCTTTGCACCTTCTTTAGAATTTGTTAACAAATTTAGGTATCAATCCACACATTCAATTATTTTACCATCTGATTTGGTTGCTGTGGCATCAAATGTTACTTAGTTGTACATTAACCTTACTAAAGGAAAAATAAGACTGATGATCCCAAGAAAGAACTTGTAAAGGCAGAAAATGCCAATGCTTTCAAAGCCAGTTTAAAAGTTATTCAGAAACATTTGAGTAAGCTTAAAATTTATCAACCACTTTCAAATATATTGAAGAAACACCACTACTATAATTCTACATCTAGAAATCGAATTTTTAATGTGCCAAAGTCTGTCAGTATGAAGATGCAAGCGTAACATCATTTCATCTCTTAGGTTTGTTTTTTGTTTTTTTCAGTTAGTCATCTCTCTGACCATTTAACTGACTATTAATGTTCTACACTCAGATAGGGCTGCTTGAGATCATCTTCAACCCAAGAAGCAGATTCCATCACAATAAATTTCTAAGGGAGGTCACAAGGACACTTAATGAGCACTCAAAGTATTTCTATACCACAACCATTATATTTTGCACATCTATTTCCTTTAAAATTATCTTAACCAAAATAAACTAAAAAACAATAAACAATACCTGTCTTTCTTCAATAGTTTTTCATGCTACTACAAGAGTTACTTCCAGAGTTAATTTTTGTACACTAAGATACTGAATTATGTTCTTCGATATATGTGCTCCTCTATTAAGTTACAAAAAATGTTTAATTAAAAAGTTTGGGGGTTCTGAGGTTTGTTCACTTATTCAAACCTGTGTCACTGAAGAGTCCAGAGATTACATTTTTAGTAAAACACTAACTCTTGTGGCAGTAATTTTTTTTCTTTTCCCCCACAATTTGCTTTGCAGATAGGGAATGTGAGGCAGCAATTAGTAATTCATTTCATAAAAAAAAGATGCATCTAAAACAAAAAACTATTCAAAACTATTTTAATAGCTGACTATTAAATAGCTGATGTATGTCCCTATAAGTTAATTAGATATTTAAGAGTTTACTTGCTAATTTTTGAGAATAAAGTATAAAAGAGAATAGAAGATGAGGCCATCCTGCATTAACATTATATATATCAAAATATCTTAACAGCTTTAACTAAAACAATTTAAGCCAGTACATCACATTCCAGAAGGTGGACAGAAGGCTTGGTGATTGCCTAAACCTACCACCACATCAGTAAAAACTGACCAGCCAGCTTGAGGGAGTACTGCAGGTTTTGACTTTTTGGGCTTCAAGCATGCATTGCTGGCTCATTGAGCTTTACATCAATAAACACTCGCAGGCCTTTCTCCTCAGGGTTAGACATGATTATAAATTAAAGACCAAACAGAATTTCTCATTTTGGCTTATCAGTCTAGCTGAATGTCCACTAAATCATATGCTGAGTGTTCTTTTGGTTGAATCACATTTCACACTAAAACAAAAGTTACTTAAGACAACAGGCAAAATGTATTTCACTCCTCAAAATCTGAAAGATGACATTTGCACTTTTTCAGGAAACAGGAAAAAACTTTTCTGCAAAGACTTCAAATAGTCTTTCAACTCAAAAAGCAGCGCCCTAATCACCACTATCCACCCCTATTTAAGCTACTTCACTGCAGAAAAAGCCAGATACAAGGCATTTAGTGACTGGAAGAGAATAAGTTACAGTGCTGCACACATACAGAAAAGTACTTAGTTAAAAAAACTTAAAAGCTGATACTGTTACATACTTGTAAGAGATTTTCCTTTTTCTCTTTTTTCTTCTTTAAAATGTATGAGGTTGACTACAATTTTCTATTGAACACTAGATTTTCTAATGTATGGAATAAAAGAGGACAGGCCCCTAGAGCGCTGTAAATGGCATCAACCAAGACCATGGTCAGGGACGAGGAACTTGAAAGTCCATCTGAGTTCCTTTTAGCCTTAAGAGCGAAGTGATATTTGATCAACTGAAGCATTGCCTTATGGAAACTAAAAATTATGCGGTGCTTGCAATAGCCAGTAACATCTGACTGCAGCTACAGAGGTTGATTTCTCCGTGATTTTTAAAGCTCATGCCTAGATTTTCGCACAGGAGAAAGCATCCCTACAGCAGCACAGAACTTGTGTTATTTTACCAGAGGACTGTTAGGAAAAGCTGCTGAAAACCTGCACAGACTCCTGAAGTCCTTAAACAAAATCTGGGAGGCTAAGCAAACTAGATGCACTTACTAAAATAAAGTAAGTCTGGTAGCAAATGCTTTTTAACAGGTAAGGGAGACTTACAAATAATTTTTACTATCTGTTTTGGAAAGAGGGGAACAAAAAATAAATCAAACCAACAACCAAAATACAGAAAACATAAGCTCTGAATTTCAGTATATTTTGTGCAAACTGCAACTGCTGCTACTATTACCACTTGGCTTAGAAAGGTAGGTGTCAGTGACTACTTTAACTGAATTTGTGTTTGAAATTTGAAGCAATAGGATAAAGATTCCTGTGATGAAAGTGTGTGGATGGGGTAGTTTCCTGGCTTTCTCAGAAAACTGTGATCTTAACATCAAAATTTGTCCTTTCCTAACACAGCACTTCCACAATGGAAAAAAATGAATGTTTAATTTATTGTCATCATTTTCATGAGCTATATTCTAAGATCAGAAAAAAAAGAAAAAAAAAAGAAACTAGTATGAATTGTTAAGGACTTACTCAGAATATGGATTTTAAACTCAGTATGCAGCAACAGTTGGAGGTAGAATTTATCACTGTCATCCATACAATGGATAAGGGCTCAGCTTGTTGCTAAGCACTGTAATTTCTCACACAAACACACCTTACACTGTCCGTTCTCAATACACACCCCATGCAGGCATATTGTAAGCAGAAAAACAAAAAAAGTCAGGTATGTATAGTTAAATGACAAACACTCTTCAAGACAGCTAAAACAGAAAATGCTTTAGGAGACCAACAGCTAAAAATTTATATACTGTTTGGTAGGTGTGGCAGGAATTGGAGTTGTAGAGATAAATCTAAACAGTTAGTGTTAATTCTGTGGTCTGGTTTGGTTTTTTTATAAGGATGTTCCTCTACCAAGACCATTAACATTTAAAAAATATTTGGAAATTTGACTGCACTCTACATAGCATGGTAGTTAACAAGATTTATAATGTTTATCAATATACTTATTTATAGACTGATATATAGAAGGAGGGCTTGAGTCCAATAGTTTTTCCATTGTTGTCATCTTAAGACCACCTAACCCAAAGCAGATTTGAACTGAAAAGCCCTGAAAGTAAAAACACGTGGAATCATCTCACATATGAAACTGTTAAGATTTCAGCTGTCCTACCTGGCAACCCTGTCTAACAAGAGATAGAAGAATAAACCAGATGTCAATTGGTGTGCAGTACGCTGAATATAGACAACACTCCTGCCTCTGAGCAGTAAATGAGGGGACAGGCAAGTTCTTTCACCTACCTTCATAGGATGTTAAAACTAAATGTGGTTTTTAAGTTCTGAGTGTGGGATAATTCCTGTAAGTAACTTAGAAATGAAATTTATGTTCAAATTTAATAATAAAGAAGTTCATCATTCAATAAATATTCCGGGTGGTAAGCAACTGAAATTCCAAGCATCCTTACTGCCAAAAGATCCTAGACATCCTTCCCTGGCAATAATAAATTCCAATGCAATCTTGATAGATGGTAACATCAAGGAAGCTGGATGTTCTAACCCTGAGACAGCTGTAAGGAGGATGGAGCAGAGTGGATACATCTGTGAATATCGGAACTTGAAAGTTAAATGGAATTGACAAGCTGCATATTTGCTACCTCGAGCCAACAACCTGTCATGAATTTGACAAAATGCTGTCCGCTAATTAACCTTGTTTGTTATAATTTCATTATAATACAAAAACACACCTCTGTCCTAAAAACTACCTGCTTCCAAGTACAACCACTCCCCACTGAGCATGCACTCTGAATTTTGTTTGCCTGTACCTTTAAAAGTGAAGTGTGATAATTTTACACCAGTCATAACAAAGGTATGTATGACTAGAGTCACTCAAGGTCCACCTTGGAGATAAAAAGCAACATAAAAGTGGTGTACAGAAGAGGGAGTGTTAGGGAAGATACCACTGCGGACAACACCGCTGCGTACCATTCTGATCCCTGGGATCAGTTGATAGGCTAAGTGTCTCTTTCCCACACATCAGGATGTCTTTGGGTAAGATTCAAACACTTGGCCATGCCAAGTATCTCCCCTGGAATCTCAGAAATCTCAGTAGAGTTGCTGTATATCCTTTAATGCATTAGTAGTTAAGACCCTTGGCATTTACAAGTGCTCTGCAGACAGTAAATTCATCACTGGCATTCCAAAGAATCTGTACACGTATGTTGCCTAAATAAACTACACTTTTAGTAAGCCAGCTGTGCTAGTTCTCATCAAACGTGACCAAACTCTTTAAGACGGTCATGGTAGTTCAAAGAACACAACTAGGCTGAAGGTGTATTTTGTTCTTTATAAATCTGGATTGTGATAGTTCAGTGCAAGAAACACCACCAGATTTATAACAATAAATTTGGCATATAATGTATCACTGACCCCTCAGTCTCTGACCTGCTCTCAGATATTAAAAACTTAATTTTATCTATGTAGCAATTCACTGCTACAGAGAAACTTCAGGTATAGAGTTCAGATCAAAGTGCCTGTATTTAGGGAAGCTATAATGGGAACTCGATTTTACATGTAGGACCCTACAGGTTGTTGAATGATTTTGCTAGGTGACATCTAGCTAGGTGACCTTGCTTAGACACACACATGCAGTTCTACTCAAGAATGCCATACATATGTCTCGGGTAACCCTAAAATACACAGACATATAATTCAAATATGACAGGATCTTTGTGAAACCTTTGCCTGTCTATAAAGCAAGTTGAAGAAATTCAGGTATCTTTAGATACCTCCAGCTATCTTAAGATATCTGAAGATTTTACTTGTCTATCAAAGCTGAAACACCATCAAAGCTCCAATGATGACTGATTTTTGAAGTCTTAGGACTTCAAAAGGCTTAGCAAACATGAAAACTTCTACATCTGAACGTTACATTGGTAGCTAGTACTCAACTCCACAGACAAAACCATATTTGGACGAAAGTATTTTCAAGGGAAGGCATGAATTGAAATACACTAGCACAAAACATGCTACATCTGGTGTACCATAATCCAGCTCATAACTATATAACTCTTCTTTCTAAGGCAACAAACAGCACGTTAGCTGGTCAGTCAGATCTTGGCATTTAGACTGTCTGTAATCCTACAACGAGGCACTGATGCTACTTAAAGATGGGTATTCAGCTGCAAGTCTTGTTATTTACCAGTCACAGTAATATCTGCTGTTGTAGATCTGGAAACAAGATTTTAAACGATACAGCAATGCATAACATGTTTCATATCTTGAGGCAGAAAGTTGAAATTTCTCACAGAAAACAGATAATCCTGTAGCACAAAACTGACTGTATAATGTGACATTCAAGTTACAAGCTAAGGCATATTACTGAAACTGATGCAAGTATTCTCACTGTTTTTAATACTACTGACAGATGAGAATGTTTTGGCTGATGGTTTCCTGTAATTTCCCAAACAAACTTCTACAGCTACCCTTGGAGCATAATGACACAGTATTTAAACATCTGAAGATCAAGAATCCTTGTTTAAGATTATTTTTAAAAGTCACTGTCTTTCTAAAATTGGAGGCATGAAAAACAGCAGCAAGTACTTCACCCAGATAACAGACACTCTCATCCTATAGCCCCCAAAAATACACATCTAACATAGAATCACAGAACATTAGGAGTTGGAAGGGACCTTGAGAGATCAGCTAGTCCAACCCTCCTGCCAGAGCAGGATCACCTAGATTAGATCACACAGAAGGCATCCAGGTGGGTTTTGAATGTCTCTGGAAAAGGAGACATTTTCTCACCAAGTGAGAAACAACTTCATGTTTTTATGAACTTCAGTAACTACTGCTTATTTAAATTATACCACGACTATTATGAGCATAGACACCTATATATCAGAATATGATGTAACAATTCTATTGAATGTAACCACATGTGTGTTGGAATCCTTTTACCAAACTAAAGCATAAAGCTGAAAAAGGTAAAAAGATATAGTACCATACAAATCCAAATGAAGTCTGATAATCTACAACTAGTATTCAGTATTCTTTATCCTACTGAAAAAAATTAACTGAATAAATATAATCAAGAA
>VXBZ01008851.1:708-17495 GCA_013399135.1 Heliornis fulica | reverse complement strand
TATATATATATATGTATATATGGTCATTGAATTTTAAAGAAAGTTTCATAGAGCTTCTATTCTTCAGAAGAAAATTGAAGTTACCTTTTCTCAACATAAGTATAAGGGATTCTCAGTAGCAAGAGACAAGCCTTTGTTGTATTTGGAACTTATGACTTTCCTCTTGAAAAGGCCCTCTCGGTATGTGGCAGATCATAGGTAGCAGAAAAAAAAACATTTCAGACTCAGAACTTACTGTGGATGTGCGCTGCCCTCTACTGTACTACTTAAATTTTTCTACTAAGCCAAACGGCCATTGTGCTGTTACATTTAACACTGGTAAGATGTTCTTTTCTCCAAACAAAAACATTGAAACATTACTACTTTGAGAAAGTAAGCAGTGCCTGCCCTGGAAAGATTTATACCCATCACCTTAGAAAAATGACAGAGACCTCTAAAGACAGATTTTTAAATGTCCTTCAGTTCCAAGCAGACAGGTAAAAATATTATTTTGCATTAACTGTTCCCTCTTATATTTAGAGCAAGACCTTTTGCCCTAATCAAAGCCCAATGGTTAATGTTCTACTCAGTCATCAGTGTCAGCTTTATCTGTAAAGTAACAAGTATTTGATGTGGATGTGTCTTTTCCCCAAATAACATTTTTTATTTATATATTTCTCATTCAGTAAACATTTCACCTATAATAAACACTTAATCACAGCTCTAATTCTTCATCACTCTATAATCAAGCTATTCAAGGGATCAGAACTCCTATGGGAAGCTGTAGTTCAAAAGTAAGGAAGCAAAATACAACTAAAAAGAACCAATAAAATGGAATTTTAAAAAAAAAAAAGTTCCCCTACAAGGAACTTTATTGTTTGTGAAAACTTTTTGGAACTCAGTTTCACTAAAATACTTCAATTTCCCGCCTCCCCAGGGCACTGATTTTAAGACATGTAGTCACTTAATTTTCAAATCTTTTATTTTCTCTAGTAGAGAAATTTTCTGTTTATTTAGAATCAGTAGAACTATTCACTCCACCTGGTCTGTTATTAATACATACAGACAGAAACAAAAAATAACATTAAAATGTTGAAATAAGGAGTAGCTAAATGCATACGTTATTTTGAACTCTGAATATATATAAGGTTTGTTGCAAACTAAAGAATGTACTTGATTATAGAGTAATTTTGGTTACTTTCTCTTCCCCAGCTTGTTACCATCAGGGCACTGAAAAATTCTACTTTCTTCTTTGGGTTTTTTAGAGAAGGCTTAAAAATTGTACATATAATCTCAACTGGAGGTGAAAGGTCCAGCCAGTTCAGACCGATGATGAAACAATGAAACACTTGGATTTTTGCTGTACAGTGGTTTGGTTTCATCATGAACACAATATTTAAATGGAACAGAAGATACTGAGCTAAATCTGCTCTGACAGGTCCTATGTGACACTCCCACTTCTGCAATAATTTTTTTAGAAAAACATACAGACCTTCTAAGCTCACAGAAACAATCTGTTTAAAGGGATATTACATTTGAACTCTCATGGACATCTCAGTGAAGTCATCAAGATTTCCTCTGATTCCATATGACTACTGATAATACTAAAACATCTGCTGTATTTGGAATAGCATACATTAAAAAAAAAAAAGAATTATTGATAACTATTAAAATACAACTGGTATCCAATTACTTCATCTTGCATTTGCTTTCTGATAGCATGTTTAAAAAAGCTACTAAACAAATATGTAACATTTCAATCAAAAAAATTGATGGCTTGACGAAGAACAATTAGGATACTTAGGGCTGGAGTCACCTTACACATATTTTAAAAGTTCTGAAACAAACGGTAATTATGAACTTAGCCAAGTTTAAGCTATCAGTGAAAAGTTTATTGGTTCAAGGTAAAGTCAGTCAAATTTTATCTCGCACTATGTCCATATTACTTTAAAAAAATTCATGTCTTCAACCAAAAAACACCATAAATGTCCATTTTTCATGACAGCAGAACAAGGACTGCAAAATAAGCCAAATGAAAATATATAAAACTCCTAGTGTTTATATACGTGTCTGCTTTTACTGGAAGTTAGGCTTCCAGTACCTACGGATGTATAAATTGCTCTTTAACTGACATCAAAACCACATATCCAACAAACATTTTATCTTCCCTACTAATGCGTTTTGAGAGCAATTAAGGTACTTGCTTTCTTATTCTAATAGTTTAAACCTAAACTTTGTTTCACTGTTTCAAATATTACCTTAGAAGAAGAAATATAACTTAAAAATTAAAAATATATATTCAGCAGGTTAAATTCAAACGAAAAATGAAGCAAAACAGTAAAAACAAATGAGAAATTAGAGAACTGATGTTATAAATTTATACTACTAAAAAAGAATTACCTGTTTTTGTTAGCAAAAGATTATCCAGATGTCTATCTCCAACCCCAAGGATGTATGTAATTACACAATACCCAGCTGTAAGAAATAAATGGTAAACATCAAGTGTATGTACCCCTCCCAGAAAGCAACACAATTAACAACAGCACGTGACATTATTTTACTTCTTGTTCACGAGTAATATACCATAAAGACTGTGGGCAGGGCTGATATTGGCAAAGATAAATCAAGAGTACAGGCAGTTTAAAGAAATGAACTAAAACTCTGATGCATGGGCTAGATTTTAATTTCTTGCTACACAATTAAATATGCAACACTAAAAGCCTAAATTCATTCAATATTGAGATTAACAGACTTCAAAGGAAGATAAAGTATTATGAGCAAAATTAATGCAGACGTTTTTAACTTAAGATATTTTTGGAGAACTGTAGAAAAAGATAGATATTTAAGTGAATCTGAAGTATGTATCAGCAGTATTTGCAAGCTAAGCAGTAAGCCACACAATGATAAATAAATCTAAACTAATGCAAACTATTTCAACTCTTCCTTTCACCCACTAATGAGTCTGAAGCAGTTCTAAAAGACTGCAATGCCAGGAAAAGAAGGGGAAAGACGATAACCTGGAACAACAATCAATTTTATTTTTTTTTAATAGAATGAAGTTGCTTTTAATTTAAGAGAGCAAATATGACATTTTAACACTGCCATCAGTTCATTAAACAAGAACTACAGTACCACATTTTCTTGTCATCCAAGCGAACAAGTTGAAATATATCTTCATTTCCAAACCCTCCAATGTTTTAAAAACAAATTAATGTTTTATACCTTAAATACAGATGATTTATTATTATATAAATGCTTTGTATCTCCCTGAAAGACTGCAACCCATGATGAGGGGGTAGAGATAAGATTATTGCTAGAAAGTAGAGTATTTAACTTCTAGTCTCCTTTAAGGACAGCAAAAAGATGCCTGAGGAGAGAATCTGTGAGTGACATGTCAGGTTCAAAACTTTTACGCAGAAACTCTGACATGAACTACGTGATTACTGCCCTGTCTGCAGTCATCTAACCTGTAACTTACCACAGCTTTTAACATATGTGTCCATCACCTCTGCACTTATTCCATGAGGGCCAGTCTCACTGGGTGCATGTTTTCTGAAGAAGTTCTGGAGGGAAATCATCAACATAATTAGTTATTCCATGTGATCTCAAACAGGATTCTCTTGAACTAACAAAAAAAGAATTTAAAATCAAGACCACAAATGCTACTATTGCAATCTGGCAAACTAGCAACCACTTCCCCAAAAACTTAGGAAGATCTATTCTTACTTTATATTGCTTTATGTGTTTTCTGCCTCAGTCATCACATACTTAAGAGAAACAGAAGCAAAGTTCAAATTGAAAAGCGGTTTTCTTTACTAACATCTTCAGAAAACTAATTAAGAATTGAGAAGTTACTAATTAACACCTGAGTGCAAATACTTCCACAGGAAACTGTTTAGGCAAGATAACAGAAATAAAATGGGTCTAACAGTCCAGGTTAGGAATGTTTGGGACACATACTCTTAAAATGTTTATGGTCATTAAATATTTCCATATTCCCCAACACAACTAATCACTGCTTAGTTTAAATGGAAAATCTAAGTTTTTAAATGGAAATTTCACATTTTCTGTGAAATGTGTAGAGGGACAAAACTGTCCTTCCCACCACTCGTAAGAAAACTGTTTTTTTCCTGACTAAGATGGAATATAACTAAATTACATCCAAGCCTAAGCACAAGTTTATTCCGGTAAGCAAACACAGATCTAAGCAAGCAATGTAAGGAAGCTTTATCAGCATCTGGATGACATATATGTGACTAAAATCATAATGAAAGAAAGAAGTAATTCTTAAAAGAGGAAGTACTCAAGAAAGGTACTTGCAGGCTATTTCTAAGAAAGTTTTGCTTGAAAAACAGTTTTTTTGTAACATGTGACAGAGCTTTAAGGCCCGGCGAAAGCTTTAATTATCTCTGCTAACATAGTAAGAAGCCTTTCTGAGGTATGCTAAAAAAACCTGACAGAGTAGAAATACTGTTAAATGTAATCCTTAAGAAAAATGTGTAAGGAAATTTTCAACTGGTTAACAGCATACTAGAGAGTTCTACTTTCAGTGCTCCTAAATTTTATACACTGCATCTAAAAAAATCCTCCCACCCCCTGCCAAAAAAAAACCAAAACCAAACAACAACCAAAATCACAAACCCCAAACAAAAAGCCCAGAGTTCAAAACACCCAAAATTTGATCTGTAGACTGTAAAACAGAAATGCCCAAAAACTTGAACCATAATTTCAGGATTGTTGATAGAGGGTATTTATATACATGAATATATTTATATACAATGGCCACCTTTATTAAAACAGCTGTGATACTCTAAGATGAATATATACAGAAAAAAAAAATAAATGAAGTATTCACACCACCTAAAAATGTTAATTTAGTTTTTATTTCCTTGGTCTACAATGCACAGCTATTTCATCATGTTTTGGCACAGGAAATCTGGGCTCCATAATATATTTTACCACTGATCTGTGAAGTAATCTTAGATCATATTCTTTTGGCTTCTTGTCTATTTACATTAGCAATTCTTTGCAGGAAGAACTGCTCTTTATGTCTAACACAGCAACTAAAACAGTGAGGCACTTATTTAAATCAGAATATGATGTTATAAGTAACTGCAAAATGACAATTTCACAAGCATTTCTAAATACATTATTTTATTAAAAAATACAATGGACTAGAATATAAATAGAACATTTATAACATTACAAAGGATTTCCAAGAAAACACATTATAAACTATATGATTATTGAATGTGTAGATGTAGTTTATTGCAATCTTTACGAAACAGGAAGTTAAAAAAACCCTTATGTGACTTGATGTTTATCACTGAATAATGCCAAGCATTTTTTTATATATATAACAAGCACTTGATATGCTTTTTAAGCAAATAATGACATATGGGAAGCATTTCTGCATATCTGTATATGTAGTTTATAGTAGCTGGGAGCTAACTGCTTTCACTCCTAGCTACTGAACTATTAATAAATGCAAATTTTAGTATCACAACTACAGAAGTGGTAAAAAAGTACCATAAGAAATAGACTCCAACATAAATCTTGTATGTTTCCACTAAAAAAAACCCCAAACAACTTATTAGCTTGCATAAGATCTAATCCTGCAATTATACTGCTTGAACCGAAGACCATTTAAAAATCCCCCATCACATACCTGTATACTTTCCTCAGTAGCAAGGACTTCTGCAACTGGTACTGACTGAATAAACTGCATGAAGCCTGTGACAGGAAACAGTAAAAGCCAATAAAATAAAAAATATCAGGGAGTTTCAAACTGCTCTCTATCATGTTTAAAAGGCAATACTAATATATACTTTCATTCAACTGCTTCTTGTTGGCAAAAAAAAAAATGTTTTGTTCCAATTTGCTGCCTTACATAGTTTTAAAACAACCTGTCGTTAACACCAAATGAGCTGGCAAAAGGTCTGTTTTTCACTGTTTTCATAAGAAGGGAAGACAAATCAATGGGTTTCTAAATATTTATCCAGAATGTAGTTAAAAGCACAGACAAGTTTTATTTTGTCTTTTCATTTTCCATTTCATGCAAAGATCTATAAATAGGATTTCTGAAAGTTATTTGTCTGAGACCAGGCAGCAAGCTAGCACCAAAGCTAACACTATTAACTCTCACACACTCACAAATACAGGTCAGGCTGCTTTTATTCATATATCCGAGCCAACTATGGAACACAGTGGTGACTCAGTATTTGTTTTGAAGTACTGCCTGTTTACTTCCCTAACTTTTACTGTGACAAGATTTTCTTTATATCTGAGGTCTTTTTCAGAGTTCTGTATTAAGTAAAGCATCTCTCACAAGTGTGTGTCACAACAGTCCATGAACAGAAGGAGATTTCTCCCAGAACCTGTACTTTCAGGAAACAGAAGTATTCATACCATGTTTTGTACTAGTTGCCAGCACTTTATAGGGTGTCAGCTTCAAATCCAGATTCTCTTTTCTTAACAGCTGGGAAAAAAAAGCAATACACAAAAGCCAAGATTAATGCAAGAGAAAGACAGCTTCTGTTTCTAAAGGGAATGTGTACTGCACATTGATCTCAACTGTTCTTCATTGAAATTAGTAGTGAGGGAAAGTCTGTTTGCCAATTTACTTATTTAAATCCATACAAGGTCATTGTCTGTCTTCAAAGACAAGAAAAAAACCACCTAAGATCAAGAACCCTGGAATGTATTAGCAATATGTTGCATTAAATAATTTTACTCTCAACGGAAAATCAAGAACACAGAAGGACAAGGAAGTGGATTAGTAATTCTCACCTTATCCATGAGTGAAATAATCTGAAGAATAAGTTGATCTTGTCGCAAATCATCACCATGCTTAAAAATTACAGGATATTTGCCTCCATCTTCTGTCTTGAAGAATAACTGAGCAGGCATTAAGGCACTCTGGAAAAAGAAACTTAGTCTACTAAGCTGTTTTACGACAATGTTCGGATGAACATGTTGCTCCAGCGGAGCTCTAAAATGTAAGGTTTTGTTCATCGCACTGCAGACGAGAAGTGAATTAAGCAAGTACCAGGTTACAAGATTCAAGTATCAAAATCAGTTTCAAAAAGTAACTGAATAATCCCATTTGAATACGAGCAGTGTGGCAGTGAGCAACAGAGATCTTTTCATGTTCTTTAAATTTTATAGAAAAGCAGCAATTCTAAAGTTTCTAAAAGCTGTTACTTCATGTTTAGGCCTAGAGAGGTAGAACATATTTCAAGTTACCAGAAGCATGTTTTAGGCTGTTTTTTATTTATTTTTCTTTAATACCTTAAGTCTGTTCTTCTTTCATAGCAAGGAATGAAATGGCCACATTGCCACACACTCTCCCCCATACCCCAAGCAGAAGAGGAAGAGACCAAAATACTGAGTTTGTTTGTATGCATGTAATTTCAGCAAACACAGAAGAAAAGGTCACAACAAAACAGATTTAAACTGACCAGATCAAAGGGAGACACAATTATAGGATAAACATCAAAGAAACACTAGGGGCAAGACATCTTTAACAATTAATTGCTTCCTTAATCTATTTAGTAAAAGCAAAAATGTCTTTTTACATTGTTGTTTGAGAAAGACAATTTAATTGTTTGCAATTTCTCTGCAGAAAGTAGGTTGAAGGGGATCAACTACCTACATGAATGATCTCATCTATTGAAACTGACCACCTCCCTCAAAAGCAAACCAAACAAACAAAAAATCAAGGATATGGAGTTTAATATTTGAGCACTTACATTGGATTTTCACATGCAACTAACATTTTTAAATTATTAAGTTGATATTAAAAATAAAAAGGAAAAGTAAAGGAAAAAATACTCTTTTAATAGTCCTACGGAAGCTGCTATATGATGTTTAAGAGCATAGAAAATAATTTTTCCTTGTTTAGTTTGTTGAGTTTAATCCTATAGTATAGAATGGAAGTTCAACTAGAAATCTATGGCCTTTCAGAATCAGGAGAATCAAAACCACCTCTGATCCTAACACAAGTTACATCTCACTTTTGGTCCTAAATCTTCTACACTGCTACAGAAGTCCAGTTTGTAGAAGAATATCTGACTTGAGTTTCCTTGCTCAAGTCAAGCTATTATCTTGATAGGAAATGTCTTTTTCTCAACATTCTCCCCGTGCTTCTTAGCCAATATTCAGGCTAAAATTTTACTCAAATTTCCAAAACCTTGTTTTCATGACAAGGTCTTTCCACTGAGGTTGCCAAACTGAGCGGCAAGAGCATTTAATGGTTTTATTTTGCAATGGAGTAGACATATATATGTAACTTAGATGGAAGAAACCTTGCTTGATTTGTAAAATTTTGATCATAAGATGTATTCCTATCGAATGCTTTAACTAAAGGTCAGGGAAATTCTGAACTAGGAAGCATGCCTTCAGCTTGGGCACTCCATAAACTTCACTATCTGTGCCAGTCTTATAAAAGCTGATTTACAGTTTTCACATTCACTTGAATGTTTTTAAAATAAAGAGTTGTTTAATCATTTTAAGAAGAAGTTACAGTCACATTTTGCCTTGGGTATGTCAGTCCTTTCTAAATTTCCAACTGACATTTCTAAGCTCTTGTTTGTATTTCAGCTATTCAGAATATCTTCGTTACCTTGAAAAGTGTGGCTTTTTCAGGGATTATCCCTTTAATTTTCACCTGAGGTTCCAGAGGAAGTGGAATAAGCTCCATATCTGCTAAATTCATCTTTTCGTTATCTGCTAACAATGCTTGAAGCCTCTCGTTCTGAAAGGGGAAGAAAAACCCTTTTAAAGAAAATTATTATAAAACACATACCAAATATATATATGAATAGTCAAAAAGTTTTTCAACAAAGGATATATTATTAGCAAACAACCACTCCTCCAAACTCTGCAGTGATGCATGCCAAGAAAGACAATTCAGGAAAAACACCCAGAATCCTTCAACGAACGAGTATCTTCTGGGCACACTCAAATGCAAAAAAGGAAGCCTACAGAGTGTGGAAGTAAGGGAGGGTAGTCTGGAGGAATATGTCTGAGCATCAAGCATCAGGTCAGGGAAGCTAAAGCCCTGTCAGAGCTTAACCTCTGCCCAGATTTTACTGGTTGTCAGGACATCTGACAGCCTGTAAAGATGTTTTCTACCAGGGCCAGGGTTGTCAAGGACAACAGGAAAAGGTTCTCTAAGTATGTCAGTGATAAAAGGAAAACAAGGAAAAATGTGGATCTCCTTCAGAATGAAATGGGAGATGTACATAAATGGGAGATATACCCAGAGTATAGAGAAGACTGAGATACTCACTGACTTTTTGCCTCAGCCTTCTCCTGTAAGAGCTCTAGTTACATTGTTCAGGTCACAGAACACAAAAGCTGGGACTGGGAGAAGGAAAAACTGCTTGCTGTATGAAAAGATCAGGTTTGAAAACATCTAAGGAATCTGAGAAACCAAAGTCCACAGGACCTGATGAGATGCATCTACAGTTCCTCAGGGAACTGTCTACACCATTCTCCATCATAAGGCACAGCAGTCCAGTAAAGTTCCTAATGACTGGAACCCCTATTTTGAAAAGGAAAAAAAGGAAGATCCAGGGAACTACAGGCTGGTCAGTCTTATCTCTGTGCCTGGCAAGATCACTGAACAGGTCCTCCTGGAAACTACACTCAGGGAAATGGAAAATGAGATGTCTGGTACCAGCGAATATGGTTTCACTAGGGGCAAACTGTGCCTGAGAAATGCGGTAGCTTCTATGATGAGGTTATAGCACTGGTGGATAAGGGAAAGGCAACTGATGTCATCTAACTGGGCTTGTGCAAAACCTCTGACAATTCCCACCACACCCTTGTCTTTAAATTGGTGAAATGTGGATCTGATAGACGGACCACTCTGTGCATAGGCTGGAGGGTTGAGAGTGGCAGTCAATAGCTCAACGTTCAAGTGGAGATTAGTGACAAGTGGCATTACTCAGGGGTCAGTACCGGGACCAGTACTGTTCAAAATCTTTGTCAGGGACAACAGACTATGGGATCAAGTGCACCCACAGTAACGCTGCTGACAACACCAAGCTGTGTGGTGAGGTTGACATGCTGGAGGTACGGAGGCCATACAGAGGAACTTTGACAGTGTTGAGAGGTAGGCCTGTGCAAACCTCATGAAGTTCAACAAGGCCAAGTGTAAGTTTCTGCACATGGGTCAGAGCAATCCCAAACACCCCTACATGCTGAGGAGACAATGGAATGAGAACAGCACTGAGAAGGACTTGGCCAGAAAGCCACCTGTGCCCTTGGCTGCACCAAAGAAAGTCTGAGGAGCAGGTCAAGGGAGGTAATTCTGCCCCTTTGCTCTGCTGTCATGAGACCCTATATGGAGTACTGTGTCCAACTCTGGGGTCACCATGACAAGAAAGACATGAAGCTGATGGAATATACCCAGAGAAGGGCTAGGAAGATGACCAGAGGGCTGGAGCACCTCCACCTACAAAGACAAGCTCGCAGAGTTGTGTTTGTTTGTTGGGGGAGAGAAGGCTAGATCCAGGGAGACCTTATAGCAGCCTTCAAGTACCTAAAGGTGCCTACAAGGAATCTGGAGAAGGCCTGTTTACAAAGGTAGGGAGTGACAAGAGAAGGGATAATGGCTTTCAGATGAAGAAGGGGAGATTTACATTAGATATCAGAAAAAAATTCTTCCCTGTGAGGATGGTGAGGCCCTGGAGCAGATTGCTGAGAGAACCTGTGGTGCCCCTGTATTCCTGACAATGTTCAAGGCCACGCTGGAATTGGCTCTGAAAGCCTGGTCTAGTGAAGGTTGTCCCTGCCCATAGCAAGAGGGTTAGAACTAGGTGATCTATGAGGTCCCTGACAAACCAATAGATTATATGATTCTACTAAATTCTTTACTCCTCTGAATACGGTTTCACCTTTACAATCCAGTGAAATAAAACACCTGCTTTCTTATTCAGATTAACACAAATTGAGATTGTTATCTACTCTGTGTATAGTCAATCAATCTCTTAAGTGCCAGGCATAACAGTACCACAAAAATTAACTTTAAAACTGCCTGCAGAATGATTTATTTTTTATTTTATTATCAAATATGGTTGCTTGTTTTTTTTCCTGAAATATGATTCAAGCTGTCAGCTCTGATTTTTTAAATCCCTAAACTCCAGGAGATTCCCTCTGACCAATGAACTAATCAGCCAACAGCTTGCACATATATTTGATTTCAGAGCTTGCTCCACATTCCTACAATTGCAGTTACCAGAAATACAACACTAGTCACTTTTCAAGTTCTTCACACTTGGTGTCCTACATAAAGAGTCAAATACACAGAAGACCCCTACTGAATATAACACAGACACACAGCAAGGTAGCCCACTGCTGCTGGAAATGCTCCTGTTCATTAATTACTGCTAGCTAGATCTTAACACCCCTCCAAAAAAAATCAAAGCAATGCATTTCTTATTTTTATAGAAATATCATGCCAATTATAAAAGAAAATTTGACAGAACACTATCAATGTACTGCACAAGTAGGAAAAACGTTCTTAGGAACTGGAAACTTCTCCCCCCTTTTAATGACTATGTGTTTATTTCTGATAGGTAGCCCATTCACAAAATTTCATAAAAATGATGCAATGCTTAAGGGTTTACTATTCCCCCAGAAATGTACCCCATGGATTTAAAGATGGTGGAAAAAAAATTACACTAAAAACATCTATGCTTAAAAATACTGATGTCTGAAATGAAAGAAAATATATATTAATAGAAATTTCTTTGGTATTCCTGCTTCTTCATCCTACCTGTCTGTGAATTTGACTTGAAATATTTTAACGAAGGGTAAAACTTCTTAAAATGCTAAATGATAGAAATAATTTTCCTCAAGATGCGACAGATACCTTTCAGAGAATGCAAAGTTCTGCTAAACACATACTTCATATAGAATAGTTTTGTTGCTCTTGGAATAAATGAAAACATACCGCTAGTCAAATTTCATCACCTATCCAAGAATAATTCTTACACCAAAATAACCTCCGTTCCCTTCATCTGTCCCCCTCAAACTTCCTCGTTGTTATATCATCAACTATTCAATTATTCCCATAACTTCCCTCTGCCAAAATATTCCAAAATTTTCTCAAGGCCTCTTCTCTTTTTCATCTACAGACTCTAAGAACACTTTTAAACTTTCACTGAAAAAGTAACCTAAGTTTCTTTAAAGTTTGTTGAAACTATGATGAGACACGCAGACATCTGTAATAAATCTCAGTGCTAAGAATTTTTAGTGAAAAGCATTATCAATTCTAGACAGAGATAAGCTTCCAATCGTTTTTCTTAAGAAAAGTTACCTTTTTCTTTCGATTCCCACTTTCACGCTGCACTGCCTTCATTACATGAACCAGACGATCTACAAATGTCTGCTGGGCTGCCAACAAGGAACGCATAACTCTGACAGACTTATCACCCTAAGTAAATTAAAAGAAACAAAATTAGTTCTTTGTTCTGTAATTATTTTATCCAGAAATTATTATTTTATTCTTAGTACTTTGGGCTTCCAAGAGGCATGCGATTAACAATTAATTTCCTGTCTATTCAAAAGGTATTTTCTGTAAAACACAATCAGAACCACTGTAGCTGGCAATCAATTATCTGACCTACCAGTGCTCTTCAATTTGCATCAGTAATATCGGTGGAGAAGAGTCATGCATGACAAATCTTTTCATGTAGCCAAAATAAGTCAGTAAGTATAAGCACATGGAATAGTCTTAAAAAGCCTAAGAGTCGGATTTGAGTAACATCCCTAAAATGGGAATTAATATGAAGTGTGATACACCATCAGGAAAGATTTCACATCTGCTTCAAATTGCTGACTGGAATTTACAGAAGTTTTATTTGCTTCTGCTTTTTTCTCTGCTGTTCCAGCACCCTCTGCTGCTGATAAACAGAACAACAATAGGTATGCAAAAACACAGGGGTTTTGCCTTAATTTGCAATGCAAGGTTAAGTGACTCCAATAAAGGAATAGCAAATAAAAGAGCTGAGGAATTTAGAACCAGCATGTTACTAACAAGACCAATCAATAAAACAGAGAAAAAAGTTCTCAATACTTGTTCTTCTCCTTTTCAATACATTCTTTGGTTTACCACAAACTTTAAAATTTCAATACACACAACCCAAAAAATTATCCTGTTTCTACAGACCCTTGTTTTTTTGAAGAGTGACTATTCAAAACCACTATGTATTTCCTTTCTGAAGACATTACCTTCAGCAAAGCCTGACTAAATCTTCTCATCACATTTAAGTACATTTCATGAGTCTTTGGGTCTCTCTGCTGAGTGTCTTGGTCTTCACACTCCACTATTACATACCTGCAGCATAAAAACAATCTAAATTATAATGTACTCTGGTGCTACACAATTTGACACAATTTGAAATACAGCATCCTTGTATTATAGGCCTGGAACTAAAAAAAAAACCCAAAACATCCATTTTGAATGAGATTTCAACCAACAAGTAAATTCTTCAAAATCACATAGTCCAAAGCTGGATCAGGACAGCCTACCAAACCTTCTCATGTCTTTCTCTTTCAGTGGCATCAAACAGGTCAAGACAGCAGGACAAATCCCAAGAGCACTCCAACCAAATAAATGTTGGAGGAGTAGGCATTCCACTGCACTACTAACTTCTACAAAACACAGTAGCTACATAGTTGCTATTCAAGTATACCTGCAAAAAAAGAGAATAATACTCCCCCTACCCCTTCCCTAATTTACCATCAGCAATGGTGAAAGAGATAGTAATGGTCCTGAAGTAGCTCTGCACATCTACATACCAAAACCAGTTATCATTTCTAAAATTATGATTTACATAAAAAAAAAAACAGCACAATTTGGGACAGTCCTACTGAATATTTATTTTTATATGCTAAGGTGTTGTAAGTAAGTTTTTGTGTTTATTTCTATCTGGAGAACTGACAAGCAAGAAGTTGCTATATGCACAGATGGTCTTTCTATTTATCAATATATCCCTTAGTACTATCAGCAGCAACACATAATCCTACCATTAAAAAAAAAGAACTTAAAAAATTAATGAATTTTCAAACACTGCATTTGGAATCCAAACTGACTCTATGGAGTCAATCAACACACCTGGACATTAGCTAAAAGCTAAAAAAAAAAATAAGAACACTGATTCATTCTTAGATATTTCTCTCTTACATCCAGAGGCAACAGAAAAAAAAGCCATAGGACTGACTTCTGTAGGTGCTATTAAAGTAAAATGATAGGATGGCTTTACAATGACAAGTGACTGAGCAGTAGGTTTGATTTTCAAGGGCTATTGTACTTTTTCCATTGATTATTTTAGGTGCATGCTGTGTCTGGACAGTTGAAACGACCAATTGATCAGCAGCCAAGAGGATTTATGGCAACGTCATCTCAAACAATAGCAGCAACAACTGTGTTTTGTCACTGAGAAATTGAGACGTCTGGAAATAAAACAAAGACTAAATTGATTGGGCTTTTCTTTTGGTAAGGCTGCTTTCTGGGAGTTTTATGGTTTGGTGGGATTTTTTTCTTGTTTGGGTTTTTTTCAAGTCATAAGACAAAAGCCTCAGAGTTCTCGATGTTTAAGCTTTCTCTCGACTGATTGTCCAAGATGTTGCCAAAATCTAAGTGCACAGTTTCCAGCAATGTGAATCAGCTAAGCTACTAACACCTGTCTTAATGAAGAATACTTGATTATATCAAACATTTAGCTTCTACCTACATCAATTCAACACATAATTATTTTTAATCATTTAAATTTAATTGCACCTGTTCCGAATACCAACATTATCTTTGCAACTACAAAAGTAGAATGTATACTAAGCAACTCTAATTGTTATGTACTTAGATATTTTAAAACTAAGCTACAGAAAAACAAATAGTAATAAGACACTTAAAAATCTAAGTCACTCTAAGGTGACTATTCTTGTAGGAATTTTAGAAGAGTTAATACATTTAATTCACATATGTCACTTTTATTTCACAGTTTATCTCTGGTTAATATTTACAGTACATTAACATGAAATGTGTGTTAGTATTTTTAATTAAGTTACATCTAGAAAGTACACAATGATGAATGATTTAAGTTCAGCCATGTAAAAGGGATCTAAGCTCTCTTTTTTAAAATACATATGTACATACAAGGAAACAGCTGCATCTGTTGTGTATATGCATAAAAATATATACAGTATATGTACATATTTTTATATATACGTATATAAACTTTCATAGCGCAGAGCTCTTTCCACATCAGCTTTCTTCAAATAGAATAAGATTACCTGCAAATGCTTACTCAGAAGGAATGCAGATTAACAGTTTAGGGATACAATTTGATTCTGAAGTAAAACAAGATCCTTTACTGAATAATCTCACCTCCCTACTATCTAGACAAAGTACTCACAGATAAAATTCGCCCTTAAGAAAGCACATCTACAATGACATTTTGTTTGTGCACATAGTACAACCACAATCAGATACTAAAAAATTATCAGGCTACCATACACACACACACACACACAAACACACACACAGTGCTTTATGAACCTTCATAAAGCGCATTCACATGTTTTAAAACCAAACACCCTCTTTTCACTAATTATATGTTCAAATTCTTATTGTTTTAGATCAACTGCTTCATCCTGATAGAAACTGAGACTCTAGTTCTCAAGACAGGTCATCTTTTGCTGTGCATTCTTCTGGGCATTATAGCTTTGATTTCAATTAGACATTGATAAAGCATAAATAAATAGTTTCTAACATACCAGTATAAGTAGTTAGCCAACGTGGAATTTTTGCATGCTCGTGAAATCAAGAAAGTGCAAAGGTCTTGCTGGAAGGGATTTAAAAAAAAGTAAAAATAAGTTACACGAGTCTAAGCACATGGGAGCGAGATGAAAGAAAAACCTCAAACAACTGCAGGGAGTTTTGAGAGATACACTCCCTTCTAAAATACAAATCCAACCCAACCTACTATTACTAGTTTTAGTATTACTCCAAATCTCTATTTCCAGCAACAACACCACCACAAGTAAAACCAACATGTGACAATATGCTAAAAGTATGTTATGTTCTCCAATAATAAACCTTTAATGTAAAGCTTCTATTGACATTGTATTATGCATATTATTTCTTCCTTATAACTATGCAGTTACTCCTTGCTGTAAAATTCCACTCCAAAAGGATTTGCTACCATGTTTTGCATTCAGAAGATCTCAACCTCATTAAGATGGTTTACATCTTAGCATAAAGAAAATAATCTGTAAAGTATATACAACACTGAGGTGTTTTTTCAAGTTTTAATATTTCAACTAAAAAGAAGCCTCTATCTTACTCACAAACATAAACAGAATCTCTAGGCCACTATAAAAAAGCCTGGAGTATAAAAAAATAGAAGGTGAAGCATTTGACTCACATCAAAGTTTTCATTCTCTGCAAACTCCTTTGTCTTAGTAGTAAGAGGTGGTGAGGAAACAGGTGGAATAGGACTCATGATCTGGGAACTTCATAAAGAAAGCATGTAATTGGCATGGTTAAAAGTTCCTGTTTGAGGGCAGGGTAAAGGGGCATAGAAATAGCAACATAGTTATTTCACTTCCACTGCATAATAAATTCAGAAAACTGGAAAAGAAGCATCTTTGAAGATAGTATCTCAACCTTGTTTCAGAACAAACTGACTGAACAGCAACTTTGACAGCTGCAGTTCCAGAAAAAAGCAAAAATCTGTGTCTGGATAGCGGCATAGTTTATGGCTGTGAAGGCATTTCACCTACATCAAACTTAGCAC
>VXBZ01008850.1:74302-105294 GCA_013399135.1 Heliornis fulica | reverse complement strand
CTCCCTTGGTGACCAGTGTAGACCTCTTGCATTTAAAGGAACCTTTTCTTTCTCTTCTTTCCCATTGTGATGTCTCTCTCATGCAGATTAGACTTAGAATTCACCGTTCAAATCCCTCAAGCCCACCAAAAATGGCCCCCAGTCCACTTACTGATCCTATCCTCTTCTTCTTTTTTTGTTTTGTTTTGTTTTTTTTTAAAGAGATATATATATAGTTGACTGGAAAATTTATTATTTTTTTGTCTTGCATGTGAGGAAATTGGAAATTTTATTTTCTCTAAAAGAAATGGGTGTAAGGCAGATAGGTCCCAGCTCGATCATCTTGGTATCTAAGGTTTGTGTGAAAACTTGTTTTTGAGGGGAGGAAGTTTCTGTTCTGTAACATGTTAACTTAAAAATTTCAGGAAGTACTGAGAGGTGGGACACTTCGGGGAGCCAAAAAGCACTTCATTTAAAATAATAAATGCAGGGGAGCAATGCTGACTTCTAATCTTAATTTTTTTTTTTAATAGCTCACTATTATTGCTTGTAATCTATTGTAGGTGACTTCCTATAGGAAAGCTCTACTCATTTGAGCTGGGCAGTGTTCAGTGATGACCCGGGTACATTGTTGGCATTTTCTGCAGCAATGAAAGCGGTGGCCCCATCTTCTGGTACCTGTAGCAGCCTGCAGCGGGGAAGTTAGGAGTCCAAGACCAAACCTGGCTTGGATTTGATACCTGAAAACCAGGTAGTTGCTGTAGGTACTGCTGCTGTAAATTCTGCCCTCAAATCAGTTTTTGCTCTCAAGTTCCAGATGTTGGTTTTGTTGAGAGGTCTTATTTGAGAGCCGAGAGTGATGAACAGCGTATCTCGTTTGTCCGTCCTTCGCAAACAACCTGCCTTTTGCCACAGGGGATGTTCTGAATACCGCTATGCTGAATAAAATGTGACGGAGTTTTCCACACTTCAGAGGTTTGATTAGGGTGGGCTGGGGGTGGGGAGGGTAAGGGGAGAAAGGAGGAGGAGATTGCCTGGAATCTCCTTTTCATGAGGTAAGCAGTGAGCTGGTTAGTGCATCTTGATTCTGAAGCTTTATTTCTTTTGTACCTTGCTCTCACTATTGCTTTTCCGGGCTTTTGAGTGCATTTCCCTGCTCCATTGGTCCCTTTGAGCTGAGCTCTCGCAGGTAGGTAGCGTTTTAGAAAATGTTAGAGAAAAGTGAAATTTTAGTAAATCCGTAAATAAAACTTGTTTATTTTACAGGCTAAGGTGGGTGTGAGGGGGGGTTCCCCTTTAGTAAAGCATGTTGTTGACTTGTTATTTTGAATACCAGACGGTTCAGAGACAGTAGATGATAACAGGAGTTGGCTGCTCTTGATCTGATAACATGACAAAAGAATGGATACATCTCCTGGTTTGTGAGGCATAATCTTTGCATTATGAGAGTGCAGGGGTTTGTGTTGTGGTTTTGGGTTGGTTATGTTTTGGGTTTTTTTTGTTCTTGGCATTCTTGCATACCAATGAACAAGGCAGCCCACTCCTCCTGTAGCAGAGTGGAACTTCTTATAGCCCAAGAACAGACCTTGCTTATGCAGCAGGGATTTATTTTTTAACCTTAATTTCTTCTCAGAAAATTTGGGTGATGAATGCACATTTGTTTTGTGTGCAGTACACAGGTAGGTTGCTGACATGGAGGGAAAAGGGAGTGATCTTCCAGTGCTTGGGGCAGGAAGTTCCTTTGCTTGTGATAAGTGAAAGCCAGAACCATTTTGTTTATCCAGGCACTGACTGACTTGTCTTTGGCGTTCCTCACAAGCAAATGTAGGGGTTTGGGGTTGGGATTTTGTTCTTTTGTTCTTTATTTAATTTGCAAGTTCAACACAAATATGTTTGAGGGGTGTAGGAGTAGGACATCTCACTGACTGGCTTTGAAAAAGGGTCTCTGGACTGCCAAAGCTGCCTTAGAGTCTGCTACAGGTTTCACTTCTTTTGGGTGGGGGTGGGGGGGGGTGGGCTTGGCGAATGTAAACGTCCAAGTCTTAGTGTTCTGTTGCCCTTGAGGTCAGCTGAAGTGCAGGGTCTCTGGTTGAGTTCAGAGTGTTAACCAGACTGTTGAATGCGTAAACGCACCGTGGCATGTGCTGCCCCTGTCCCTGTCCCAGCTGGAGGCCCTCGCTGATAAGAGCATTGGCATCCAGTCCAGGATCGTTTGCGTTGTTTCCAATCTCTACGAGTTGGGTGTCACCTCCCCTCCCACTTCCTGAAGCAATTTACTATTTGGACTTCTCTGAACAATGGAAGGGTTAGTGGCTTTGTGTGGGATCAGTATCTTGTTTCACACACCTGCTGGTCTCTGAACACATTCCTGTTGTGTTAATGAAGACTTGAATTGAGAGATTCATAGATCTGTGGTGTTCAGACACAGGATACTAAGAGCTATGTTACTATTCTTAGTTTGTAAATTGTCCTTTTGATACCATCTTGTTTTCTTTTGTAGGTATAAATAAAAACACTGTTGTCAATAAGTTGTGAACTTGGGCTTTATTTTTGGAGTGTAAAAACCATTTTTGGAACTGTTCATCCCAGTTCTTAGAAAAAAGCCAAACTCAAGGAGTTGGAAACAACTGTTGGCACAATCCTTGTTTGTAGACTGAGGAACTGAAGGCACGAGCCCGGGTGGGGGGTGGGTGTTAGAAGACCTGTGGGGTGGGAAGGGAATGTGTTTTTCCTGAACATTATGGGACAGGAATGGGTTGAGGGGGTCATGCAGAAGTACCCTTCAGGAGGAAGCTAGTTCATACAGAGTTGAAGTGATGGTCTGTAGCGCCTGCCTGGTTGGATGTGTCCACCTGTGAAATGGGTCAGTGGCCGTTGTATCATGTGGGGCTCAATGGCACCACCTTCCTTTTCCACGGGCACCCGTCACAGAGCGGGAGGGCTGAAGGGAGGGACAACTTCCCTTGTCCTGCCTCCAGGCCAAGGTGGAGGTCTGTTGTGGAGGTAGATGCTGGGAAGAGGTGGGAGAGAAGAATTTGCACTACTTTAGTGTTGGCCAGCACTGCTTACTAGCACCAAATTCAAGTAAAGAAATTAAAAAAATCCCAAAGGGGAGGGGAATTCTCATACAGCTGAGAAGCACACCAGCTCTCCAGGCCTCGCTGTCTTCTGGGCACTGGAGTGAAGCTCGGCTGAGCTGTCTGTTAGGCAAAGAGGGCTGGGAAAGGGAAGCTGCGGTCTGAGGAGCTTCATCTTCAGAGTTCCTTTGTTGTCTGCGGAGAGGTCTTCAAACAGGCATGGGAAGACTCAGCTTCTTCCCTTTTAGGACTGTGGAAAGAAAAAGAAGGTAGTGACGGAACTCTGTGGAATTGAACCGTTGGGTTGTCTCAACATGTTAATTTTCCGAAGTTCAGAGCACAGGGTAGGGGAGTGCCGGGTTAGCAAACACCAAGGAAAGTACGGTGACTGCCTGGGCCTTCTGTGGCATCCTCTGTGTGCTGCCATAGGCTGGAAGGAATAGAGCCTACACCTGCTGCTGCTCCTCGCCTGTGACACTACCTGACTTCCTCATGTGTGGACCCTCTTCATTTCCATGTTTGTTGACCAAACAAGGTAGTATGGAGTCTGCTGGGCTGCTCCCTCCCCCTCCTTTTATTAATAACCTCACCTGAATGAGTGGCCTGGGGCCAGACTGCCTGAGCCTGGCCCACCTCAGCGCATGGAAGCTGAGTTGGGATGCCTCTTAGGAGCACCTGGTGCTTGAATGGGGCCCATGGTGGTCAGCAGTCTGGGGTCCTGCTGGTGGTTTACTGTGGGGGTGGAAACTGCAGGCACTGCTCAGTGCAGCCACTGGTGTCAGAGGAAAGGACAGAGTGTGTCCTTGGTGATTGCTGCTGATGTGCCAGATAGCGTCAGAGGGACCATGCCAGGCTGGAGAAATGGGCTGAGGAGGACCTTATGAAGTGCCACATCCCTTGGTGGAGCAACCGCTTGTCCTGGGGGCTGCCCAGCTGGAAAGGGACTTGACAGATGGTCTGGGTGTGGTGGTGGACACTCTGTTGAACATGAGCCACCACTCTGTCCTGGTGGCAAAGAATGCAAATGGCTTCTGGAGCTGCACCATGGGCAGGTGGGAGGTGGTGGTCCTTCCTCTCTGCTCAGCCCTTGTGCAACCACAGCCTGGGAGAGATATGGCTCTGGACACCCCTGGTCTAAGAGATGAGGATGAGCAAGTCCAGAAAAACCACGAGGATGATTCAGAGACTGGAGCATCCAATGGAAGAGACTGCTCTGCTTGGAAAAGGCTGAGGGGGAACTTCTCTATGTGCGTAAATGCCTNGGGGGGGCAGTTAGTGTGCGGCAGAGCTAGACCCAAGCTTGGCTTAGTGGTGCCCAGTACTGGGAAATGCCACTTAAGTTGTTTGAGGGTGACCAGACATGGGCACAGGCTGCTTCAAGAGGCCGTGGTGTCTCCATCCTGCGGATACCCAAACCCTGACCAGACAGGACCCAGGACCTTCAACAACCTTCTGTGAGCAGGGCAGGGGAATGAGGTGAGTCCCTTCCCGCGGTTACCCCTGACCTGAGCCATTCTGTGGGACACAGGCTGCGGGGAGCTAAAAGCCTCCTCAGAACAGCTTTGAGGCCCTTGTGCTAAGCAGAAAGGAACACATCCAGTTTTGAAAACATGATGAAAAGAAGTGTGCTATAAAAATCCCTTCGCGACGCGTCGGAGCGGGCTCTGAAGCTTTACTAAATACGTGCCTTTACAGACACACCTCGGCACTGCTTTTTTTTTCCAGCATCGCTGCCCTTTTGTCTGAGCTCTGCTGTGTTAGAAGTGTTTTGAAAAGATGCCTTTTCGTGAGAGTCTGAGAGAGATGCAACCTGCTATAATATTGCTGGTCTTTCATAAATGACTGCCAAGCATTTTGCATATCTGCAGCCACCTTTTCTCCCCCGAGATCCAGAACGTCTGAGTGAAAGAAGCAAATAAAAAAGGCAGCACATTTCCCTTCCTGCTGTGTTGTCCCAGGGACAAAAGTTTTCTGCCTTCTGTATCATCTAGATTTTGCGGTTTTATCACTAGCGAGGCGAGACTGAAAGCCAGCAGTTGTTTTTTCTCCCCTTTTTGTTCCACTGCCTGCGACTACAAAGGGTACGGATTTCTCACAAAATACAGAAGGATGCGGGACGCGTGGATTGGGTGAAGCTAAAAGGGGAATTGGTATAAATAAAATAAAAAAAAAAAAGAAAAAGGGAATTGACATGGAGCACCTTGGTGGCAGTTTGACAAAGAGCTTTTCTGGCTACAAAAAAGTTTTAAATGATGGAAGGATGTCTTGATTTGCCGAGGCCAGCTGAGTGCTCCCGTCACCTCCCTGCCAGCAGCCATACTGCGTGAAGCTACCAGCGATCCATCCCTGGAAACACCCAACATGTGCCATCACTGCTGCTTTTAGGTTCCTGACCTAGTGCTAAACGAAGGAGGAGGAAAACCTTTTGTTCCCTCAGCTAGATTCCATTTGCCTCCATCCTCCTCATCAGAAACGCGTTGCTTCAGCCTCAGCAACCCATAGGGCTTCCTACCTGAGTTTACACCCTCGATGTGCTTATTAGCTCCTCCACACAGCTGTTCACTAAAACCCAGTGGAAGGGGCATCTGGGAAGCAGAAAGGAGTGTCTTGTCCCTGCCCATCTTCCTACAGAATCAGTTATTGAGACTGTTACAGCTTTTCCATCAAAAGAAAAAGGAGGCTCAACAATACCTCCATCTGTCCGCAGTTGCTTTCTCAGGTACATTGTCTGCCTACGGCTATTTATTTTTTTTCCCCTCAAAGTATTTTTTTGTGTGATTCACAATCTTTTAAAATGTCTGTAGAATTGAATATACCTCCATCGTTACCTTCCCAAGGTGGGGTTAAGCCCAGCTTGGCGCTGGTTTAATTTCTACTTTGCTTTACATGTAATTGTAGAGCCTCGTGAGCAGTGATGCCTGCTTCCATTCGACAGGTACGTCTTTTTAAACAGGGTTTTAAGCAGACAGCGTGCATCAGGTTCAGGGAGGTGACCCTGTGTGAGGTGAAGCTGCACCTCGAGTTCTGCATTCAGTTCTGGGCCCCTCACTACCAAGAAGGACCTTAAGGTTCTGGAGCAGGTCCAGAGGAGGGCAACCAGGCTGGGGAAGGGTCTGGAGAACAAACCTTATGAGGAGCGGCTGAGGGAGCTGGGGGTGTTTAGTCTGGAGAAGAGGAGGCTGAGGGGAGAGACCTTATCACCGCCTACAATTACCTGAAAGGAAGTTGCAGAGAGGTGGGTGGTGGTCTCTTCTGCCAAGTGACAGGAGACAGGACAGGAGGAAATGGCCTCAAGCTGTGCCAGGGCAGGTTCAGATTAGATGTTGGGAAGAAATTCTTCACTGAAGGCACTGTCAGGCTGTGGCACAGGCTGTCCAGGGAGGTGGTTGAGTCACCATCCCTGGATTTGTTTAACAGACGGGTAGATGAGGTGCTCAGGGACAGGGTTTAGAAGAGGACAGGTACGGTTGGACTGGATGGTCTTTTTCCAACCAGGTGAGTCTGTGATTCTATAATCACAGACACAGCAAAGAATAAAGCCACATAAGGGTTAAGGTATCGCAAACTGCAACTGCACTGTACCTTGCCAGAGCCCCAAATGAACATTGTGGTTTTATATCGACCCCTTTTCCTACCTTTTGTAATGTAGAGATAGAAGAAGTCACAGTAGAAGATGGTTTGTACCACCCCCGAAACTACAGCGATCTGGTCATAGAAATTCTCCATGTAGTAGCGCCAGACCCAGTTGGCGATGTAGAGAGCGCGGTAGAGGCCCAGGAAGAAAAGGTAGTGTGTTGTGATAGTCTCCGCTTCGCCCGTCTTGCTGATCATGAAGAGCTGAGGAAGGATTGCCACGGACTCCAGGTAGATAGAGAAGGTCCAGAGTATCTGCAAGATGCAAAATGAAGGCAGAGGAGAGTCTTGGTGCTGGTTAACACCCATTAGGAGCCCAAACTTTCCATTTGTCAGAGCCCCAATGTGCAAGCAGGGATGAGCGGGGCAAACAAGCCAGCTGCCCTGGGCCTGAGAGAAGGCAGCGCTTCCTGAGCTCCACTCAGGGAAGTACAGTCTTCCAGGCCTGCTGGCCATGCCCCTCCTGCCTGAGATAAAAATCTCAGCTGTTCAAGGTGCTGCCAACACTGCTGCCCCGGGGCCAGGCTGCCCCTCATCCTCCCTTCTCCTGTCTCAGTCTCTCCTTACCTCCAAGGGGGTGAAGCTGTGGTTCTCCAGGAATGACAGGCCTGTGACAGGGACCAGCAGGAACTCAAGGCGGAAGGAATCATTCTCGCTATCAAACGTTTTCCGGAATTTCCCGTAGATCATGTACACGGTGACATAGGCACATATTAAAAAAATGACCTGGGGAGGGAAGGGAGAAAGCAAGACCTGTGATTACACCATCTGTGCTTGAAGACAGGATGGCTTTGCCAAAACTGAGACCTTTTAACTCTGTTCTGGTGGGGCCGTGACAGGAGGAGATAATGATTTTTCTGGGCTGGCTTGTGGATTGACTTCTGCTGGAGGTACACTAACCATCCACTAGAGATTGCCCCACTGTGAGGATTGCACAGGCTTGAGCCCTCTAGGGCTTGATGTGAAGAGGTTGGCATAGTGGCAGCCAGGTGCAAGGACACGGAGTCTTGGCTCATGGCATCTGTTCTGGTTTGGTGCTGCTAAATGTGGCAGGCTCAGCTTGCTCACTGACTGCAGTGAGGGGGTTTTATGGTCAGTGGAAGCCTGCTGACCCCAAAGGAAGCATTTTTATCCACCCTTCCTGTGTATAACCCACCATAGCATTGGTGACAGGTGAAGAAGTTGGAATTTCTTGTTCCCTCTAGTATGAAAAAAGTGACCGCGTACCCTCCCCTTCCCAATAAAGCAACAGTAAGCTGAGGGGAGCCTCTGTTTCCACACTGCCCTCTCCTTACCTTCATCACGGTGTTGTAGGCAGAGATGAAGGTGGTGAACAAGTCCAGGTAGCGGGTTGTGAAGACAAGGGCAAAAAGAATCTGACTCTTCCCAGAGATACCTGCATGGCAGGGAGAAGAAAGAGAGGTAAGGCAGATGAGAGGAAAGACCCACCCTTATGGGTGATTTCCCCATACACCTACTTTAGAAGTGTAGTGTTTTGCTTTGTGAGCCTGGTTGGGTGTGTAGGTGCTGTGGTAGCTCTGGAGCCCAGCCTTAGGTCTTTGGGGACCAGAGCTCAGCGGGTATGTTCACCACTTTGGATGATGTGTTCCTCACTGTCATCAAAATGCCTTTCTCTTCCCTTGTCCCCATCAACCACTCACTTCTCCAGGGGGTTGTGTGATGTGGTATCTGCTGCAGCAGGGAAGAGCCGTAGGATCAGGGACCAGCCCAGGGATGCTAATGGAGCTCAGTCATCACTGGTGGGGAGATGCAGTCAGGCCCTGCCCTTTCTCTACCTGTGTCGACAGCTGTGATGCTGCAGCCTGGCCTGGAGTCTCCTTGGGGAGGAAATCCTGAACTCTGTGCAGAACCCTCCTGCAGGAAGCCACTGTCCTGTTTTCCTCACTCAGGGATGGGGCAGCCTCTGGTACCTGCCCGTGGGCTGGCAGGACCTCCGACCTCAAGCGGCTTTCTCTTGAGGTTCTGGTACTGTCACAACTTCTTGTGCTCATTCATCACCTTCCTCCAGCCCTGCTGCCCCACCTTCACTTCTCCACCCTGAGACCAACACCTGCACGAGGCCGTGCGCCTTGCCACATCACATCCTTCCAACGCAGCCCTCTCCTCCTGGCAGGGAGACCTGCTGGAGGAGGAGGACAACTTCCCTCAAAAAGCCCCCTGGGGAGGTCTGCCAACATGTGTGGGTTACTGCTAGCCTTTTTGGCACCCATTTTGCTTGCACCCCTTGCCGACCCTCCTCCTTTCCCGGGGGGTAGGAACACTCACCAGCGCAGGACTTGGACTTGTGGATCTTCAGTAGGAGGATGATGATGGCCAACAAGTGGGAGACATCCCCGAGGATGCGGAAGACGTTCATGATGCTGGGGCAAAGAGAACAAGGTGTTTTCTGCAGGCAGGGAGGACAAGGACTGATTGATTGCGTGGACGCTCTCCACGAGCCTTGATTGTGTGGACGCTCTCCTCTGGCTCAGCCTCCCTCTTCCCCAAGCACGGAGCCCTCTCTTCTGGTGGAGAAAAGTTTAGGCTCCCTCTCTGCTGGTTGCAAGCACTGTTTCCCTGCCAGGAACTGAACGTTTCCCTTCCTTCCTTTCCCAACAAGGTGAATTTTTGCTCTCCCCCAGGGCCGCCTTCTCCTTTCTTCAGGCCAAAAGTTGGGGTTTGACCCCTGGAGAGCCCCGGGCTGAGCAGCCCTGAAGCCAGCGCTGGGTGACAGGTGACGTGGCTCCTGGATGGCCGGGGAGGAGAGGGAGGAGGAGGAGGAGGAGGCGGAGGCGGGAATAACTGTGCTATTTTTCCCTTCTTTTTTTTCCCTTCCTCATTTTTTCTTCCCAAACTTGTCTCAAATTACACACGGAAGTGGCGTTAAAGGGGAAAAGGCAGAGGGAAAGGGGAACCCCTTTCCCTCTGCCGGGGGGGTGCATCCCCTAGCCTCTCTGGGGGGTGCATCCCAGTCCTCTCCGGGGGGTGCATCCCCTGGAGAGGACTGGGCTTCCCAGAGACCTTCTCTGCAGGCGCGTTAACCTCTGTCCTGCTTCCAGCAGCCTCCTGCCCTCTGCCCTTCCTGGCCTCGTCCCACCACCGGTAGCTCATCCCAGTGCTCCACCTTGGTTCTTGGAACAAACTAAGGAGCGGGGACAGATCTGAATTATGGGCTGTCATGTCTGTATGTCGGATCCTGCTTCCACAGCAGGTCACGCGTGACCATTCCTGGCAGCCACCCACCAGCTTTCAGGTGTCCTGTCTGGAGTGGTGTGAAGCCACCCAGCCCCGGAGGGAAGAGAAGAGGTTCTCCCAAGGGCTGGTTTGAAACAAACTTTGCTGAAAATCCATTGAGGGTGGAGAAGCCTTACAGAGAGGCCTGGACAGCTGAGCAATCACCTACAGCATGAAGTTCAAGCACTGAATCCTGCACCTGAGAAAGGGCAGCCCTGGCTCCACACACAGACTGGTAGATCACATGCTGGAGGCCAGTCAAGCTGAGAGAGATCTGGGGGTCTTGTTGACAGCAAGTTAGACATGAGCCAGCAGTGTGCCCTGGCAGCCAGGAGAGCCAGACATATCCTGGGGTGCATGAAGCACGGCATGGCCAGCTGGTACAGGAAGGTGACTGTCCTGCTCTACACTGCGCTAGTGTGGCCTCACCTCGAGTACTGTGTGCAGTTTGGGGTCCTGCAAGACAAGAGGGACATACAACTATTGAAGGGTGTCCAGAGTGGGGCAATGAGTATGGTGGAGGGTCTGGTGGGGAAGTCTTATGAGGAGAGGCTGAAGACCCTCGGTTTGTTCAGCCTGGAGAAGAGGAGACTGACAGGCGACCTCATTGCAGTCTATGGCTTTGTGACAAGGGAGTGTGAAGGGGCAGGCACCGGTCTCCTCTCTTTAGTGACCAGGGACAGAACCCAAGGGAACGGTATGAAGCTGACACAGGAGGTTTAGGCTGGCTGTTAAGAAGAGGTTCTTTACTGAGAGGGTGGTCGGGCACTTGAACAGGCTCCCCAGGGTCACAGCTCCAAGCTTGACTGAAGTCAAGACGCATCTGGACAATGTCCTCAATCCCACACTCTGACTTTGCTGGCCCTGTGTGGAGCCATGCGGATTTGGAGCTGATGATCCTTATGGGTTCCTGACAGCTCAGGAGATTCTGTGATCCCATGGAAATACTAATCTTGGGTTCCTGCAAGTGGCTTACAAACAGCGTAACATGTCTTGCGTGAAGTGGCACGTAGGTACTGCTGGGTTCATAGTTTCAAGGGAGAGGCACTCGGTCAGCAATGGTTGTAATGTGGTGATATATTCAGGAGCAACCCTGGGTGACCAGACTCGTGGGGATAAATCTTGTCCTTCAGCCACAGTTACAGGGAGGTCTCATGGCAGCGCAAGTGGACCTCCCCATCGGGAGACGAGACCATTAGAACATCATTAACTAATCACTAATCTAAAGCTGCTTTAACACACCAAAATGGATGTTTTAACTTGTCACCAAACAAATCACATCTGGCCATGAGTCTACTTTGGTTATTGAAGGGTGGTGTGACCCTGCTTGCTCTCGCTGCCGACCTCCCTGTCCCCAGCCTCACCTGTGGGCATCTCCTCCACCTCTCCCTCCATCGGCATGTCCCTAGGGGCTCGCTTGGAGTAAAGTCTTTAATGATTAAAGCCTAAAAATATTATTCCTAGTGCTTACTGAGAGGACTTACAAGTCTATTAGCATCACCGGCTTCCTTTCTGAATACATTTGCATACATTTTCTCTCTGCCCATTAGGCTGGCTGCCGTGTTTTCCCTTTCTGCCATTCCGGCACCTGCCACACTGGGCTTTTCCAACCGTGGTCCCAAGCCGAGCTGGAAAACACCCCTCGGCATCACGAACCTGGGAGGGCCCTGCCTGACCCCGACAGGGCATCGAGGCAGAGGCTGTGGGGTGACAGCGGGTTAGACCAAAGGACAGTGTCAGCAAAGGAATCCTGGGGTAGGGACTGCCTGAAATTTGGTTTCTAGATGTTGCAGAGGAGCTACCTGGGGTTTCAGCAGGGCTCTGCAGGTCTATGCACATGCTCTTGAGAGCCAAGCCCCAGCCGTGGTGTCCCAGTGGGTCTCTGGTGTCTGAGATCCTTCTGCAGGTGGGCAGAGAGGTTTGAGCTGTGGAGCAAGGGTGGAAGATCTTGGAGGAACAGATTTAGGGTCTTCTATGCCACAGACCCCCTTCCAGGTCATCCTCTGGATCCTCCACTCCCCTTCACATCTTCTCGTCCCACCTAGGGAAAGAAGCCACCTGCAGAAGAGTAAGACTGTCATGGGTGGCAAAGGTTTATTTTCCAGATCTTGCACATTTCCAAGATGAGCTGATCGACCCCAAGCCATGGTGGTACCTTCTGCTGTGGTACCAGGAACCACCACCATGTGAGGTGACCACGAGACAGACATTACGGGAGCAGCCCAACTTAGCCTGTCACCCTGTTGGGACACATCTGTGGGGACAGAATCTCCCTGTGGGACATGGGCCCTGGGAAGGCTGCTGGGAGGGTGAGGGGCACCTGGATGCTTAGATAAGGAAAAACTGGCACATGAAGTGGGAGCAAGTAAAAATAAACCTTCCCTCCTCCCTCCCTGCCACAACACGAAACGCCTTGCACCGGGTGTCTCCCTGCCTCCCGAAATAATGCCGGGTGCTGCCACCGCCCCACACGGTGATGCTCTCTCCATGCCTCCCGTTTCCATGGCGACTGCAAGGAATGTCGCCTGGGTGACAGGGAGGCGAGGGAGCTGGGATTTGGCATTAGAAACGGGAATTTGGGGTTGTTGGGGTTTTTTTTTATTATTATTAATTTTTCCTCTTCGTATCTATTTCTGGGTTTCCCTCTCTGCCTTCGCTGGTCTGGGAGGCTCCTTCTCCCAGAGACTCCCCGGACCAGTTGGCAGCTGCTCTGTTGAGGGCCCTTCCCCACCTCTGCCTGTTGCGGGAGGAGATGACAATGGTGCAAGAAGGTGGGAGAGGGGAGTTTCCTACTCACTGCGGCATTGGTTTCTGGTCACCAAGAAGGGTTTTGTGATTTTGCCCCCGGAGGTGCTTGGCCAGGAGTCCTCCTCCGTTTCTGCTGCAGGCTGGGACACAGACTACATCCAGACCACTGGATTCATCACAGAGTGGGCTCAGAGAAGGAAGTAGTTCGGCATTCCCAGCAAGGCTGGGGCACATGGTGGGTTGAACACCATGAGTCACCTCCATCTCACCACCTCTCCCACTGTATCTGGGACAGCTAGGCTGTGGTGGTCCTGGAGCAGCAGGGCAGGGATGGAATGGTTGGGGGAGGATGGCAGTGGGAGCCTGGAGGGTGCTGAGGAGCCCACAAGCGTGTAGTTTGGTTGAAGCACTCAAAGTCAGGCGTGCCCAGGGCAGAGATGGCTTGAGAGCTGGTGCTGGCTTAGCTGGTGTTGCAGGAAAGTGGGATCTTATCTGCTCAAGCTGGAGCTACTGGTATGGAAGTTGTGCTTGTCTTCATTCCCCAGGCAGGAGAGAGGTCAGGAAGTACCCGCTCACGCTCGCAGGACCTCCTGCTTCTCCCTACAGAATCACAGAAGGGTCTGGGTTGGAAGTGACCCAAGGATCATCAGGGCCACCAACCTCCAGGTCTGCATCTAGACAAGGTTGCCCAGGGCCCCATCCAACTTGGCCTTGAACACCTTCAGAGCTGGGGCATCCACCACCTCTCTGGGCAGCCCATTCCAGCACCTCACCACTCTTTCTGTGAAGAACTTCCTCTGATATCTAATGTAAACCTTCCCTCCTCTAGCTTCAATCCACTCCCCCTTGTACTACATCCCTCTCCATCCATTCCTCCATTCTTCTCTGCACCCCTCCATTCATTCCTCCGAACATTCCTCCATCCATCTCGCCATCCCTCTTTCCCTCCTTTCCTCCATCCATACCCCCACCCTTCCATCCCTCCATCCCGCTGCCTCCCCCATCCCCACAGCAGCATCGGGAAAGGTTGGCGGAGTGGGGCTATTTTTGGGAGCGTCTCCCTGGCAACGGCTGCCACCACCGTCTGTGGTGGCTTTTCCATAGGTGCTAAAATATTCCACGCTTCTTATTAAAGACGGTGCCGGTGGAGACGGGCGGGGGTGGTGAGTGTGAGCCACCCCTCTGCCAAGGCCGGCGGGCCTGGGGTGGCCAGGTCATGGCCTCCCAGGGGTACAAAGGACAGCAGAGGGCTGGAGGCATCCTTGAAGTCATGCCCCTGTGTCCCTTGTCATGGCTCTGGCTGCCACACCAGGGTGCCACACTGTGCACGAGGTGCAGCTACTCCTCCCCTGACTGCCCAGGTGGAGGGAAGCGTGGTGAAGTCTTGCGGCAGTGGTGGGGCAACCAGCGGCGAGGGTGAAACCCAACCTGATGCAGAGGGGCGTGCAGGGCTGCCTGGTGGCCTCACCCACCCCAGGAAGGAGCACGATGTCTCAGCAGTGTCCTCATCTCTTTACTGGACAGAGGGGAAAGGCCTGTTTGGGTGCCAGAGGCCCAGTATGATTCCCAGTGGGGTACCCATGCAGCTCCCAGAGAGCAGCTCTTGGGATGCAGCCCCGTCAGCCCTGGGGACTGGACACCCCCTGCCTGAACCTGAACAGGTCCCGTAGGGGCGGCTATGGAGAGGCCTCGCTCCAGCTGTGTGCCGCGGCTCCCCGGGACCCCCAGTTTGAGCGGCAGGGAGCAGCTGTGGTTGGGTTGGGGTGAGCTGACTGGTGCAGGAGGTGTCCGCACTCCACACTTGCAGCTGCTTGTCCGTGCAGAGAGCTGCTAAAAATACCCTCTGCACCCCCCGGGGTGGGTTTGCCGGGTGAGAGCCCGCTGTGCGCGCTGCTCAGCGACGCTGGTGGGAGCGGCGGTCCCTGCAGTGTGATGTGTGAGGGGGCAGCCATGTGCCAGGGGATCTCGGGGTGATTCTGGGAGGGAGGGAGTCACCACTGTTGTGGGTTTAGGACCCAAAGGGCGCGCAAAAGTGGGGGGTTTTGATCTTTTTTGACTTTCCAGCAGAGGCCTTAATGTTGGAGACATCAGATCCCGAGATGGAAACGGTGCCAATGGACTCCGCTGGCCTGGTGCAGGGGTATCCCGGGGAGCCTGCGCATACAGCTGCTGTCAGGGCTCTCTTTGGCCTCTGACTTCCTTCCTGCATGGAAGGGGCAGCTCCGCTGCCACAGGCTCCCATGGCCCCTCATCTTGCCACCAAGAAGGAACCTCTTCAAAGCTTCTGAGATGCTGCCAGCCATGGGGACCCCAGGGAAGTTTCCAGGTCAGGTTTCCTGGTGGGGTGGCCATGTACCATCCTGGAGCCCAGAGGTCTGGTCCCTCCTCGCCTGTGCTCCCATCCCTGGCATTGCCTGTCCTGGCAGGACACCCCCAGCACTGCAGGATGGGGAGGTGGGAAAACCACCCCCCTGACAGCGGGAATTTCAGCGCCCTGTGCCATCTCGGCGGGAGGACTCGCCTTCCTGGGGGCATCCAGTGTCCCCACCATCCCCTTCTCACTGCCGATGGTTGCGCTCTTGTCTCCCCCATGGCAGCTCCGCAGCAGTGCCTCCGTGGCTCTGAGCTCACAACGAGGATGGGCTAAAGTAGCGGAAAGCTGCTGGATCCTACCACAGAGTTACTGACTTCTCAGCTACAGACTGCATAGCAATCAGCGAGGGGGAGACGCAGCCAGGGAAAGGGAGCGGAGCGCAAAGGGAAGGAAGGGTGGAAGGGAAAGGGGGGATTTGGGGACCAGAGCAGGGGGGCGTTGAGGGGCACGGGTAAATAACGACAGTGAGGGAGGGAACCAGGCAGGAGGGGGAGATCTGAACCCGTCGCCGAGCCACGAAGGCACATCAGTGCTCCGTGGGATGGACACTCCCGGGAGCAAAAAATGCTGAGGAGAGGCAGAGGCAGGAGGAGAGTGCTGGCGTGGGCAGGACAGAGTTAGGAGAGGAGCAGGTCGCGGCGAAGAAGTAGCTCCTCGGGGGTGGTAGTGGGGGTGACAACCCCAAGCCAGAGGCGAGTGAGGGCTGCAGAGAGACCTCCCCAATTCCTCCGGTCTGGCTGAGACGTTACATGGTGAGATGGAGAAACCGGCCGCTTTCCCCTTCCTCTGATGTTGGCTCGGCGTGGCTGGAGCAGGCGGCAGCCTCGGCAGGATCCCGGTAAGAGGCGGTGCTGGGGCGTGCTGCTCCCCTCGCCGGCATGAGACCGGGAAGGGGTTTGGGTTTGGGTTGGGTTTTTTCCCCCCCATTAGGAAAATAACGTATTGTTTCATCTGTGCTGGATCTGAGGAACAGCTATAAATATAACTTAGGGAGAGATGCCTGCCTGGCTTCATGTGAGCGTGCCAGTGAATAATAAAGTTGCCTGTGTGCACGGCGTATGCCTGCATGGTTTACCCACCCCTGCCCCTCGGAGGGCAGGGGGGGGTAAACCTCCCCAACTTCCCTCCCCTCCCCTCCCCTCGCTGCCCTGACTTGGGTTGCTTTGCAGGTAACTTCGTCATTTTCTGGCTCCCCCGTTTCCCTTGGTGCTTCCTCACCGGTGACTGGGTTGTGTTTGCCATTCCTTCCTCCTCCTCGGCACAGGCAAGGGGTCCTGTCTGGTTCCCCAAAGCAGCCTGGAGGAGAATGGAGCTGGACACCCGTTCTCCAAGCACTTGCGTGGGACCGGAGCCAAAGTGCCCACATCAGCTCTCCCACTGCTTGTGGAGCTGTTCAGGTGCCAGACCTGTCCTGGTCTCCTTTGCTTTCAAGCTCCTCTAGTCCCAGAATGGCTGATCCTGCCAGCAGTGGGCCAACATCCTCCAGACAGGCAGGGTGCAAAGGGTCTGCTGGATACCAGGCGTGCGTGAAGGAGCTCAGGAGAAACTCTGCCCTTGCTCCTCCATAGCAAGGCCAGTGTCCCTGCCAGGGCGGGAGCCAACAGGCGGGTGTGCATGTTGTGGGCAGGTCACCTCCGACATCCCTGGTGCCACCTTCAGCCCTGGCCAAATCACATGGACACAACCAAATCCATCTACCAAGAGCCTGGAGTCTCCTGTCCCCACTGCCCAGCCCTGGCTCCATCGATGGCAAAGCAAAGAGCAGCTCCAGGGCCTCTCCCTTCCTCCCTTCCCTTCCTTCACCCCCATAGGGCGGGGAGTGGGGCACTGCCAAGGTCAGGCGGTGGCAGTGCATGTGGGGGATGCATGGTGGAAGTGTCATGGCTCCAAGACTACACTCAAACCCCGCTTCGTGCCCTCCTTGCGTTCTTGGGAGGAGACTCTCATGGGCGGTGGGAGGTGTGGAGAGGGACCCAGGGCTTGGGGTCACTCGAAGCCTGGGAGGGGACAGGGGGTTGCACAGGGAGCAGATCTCACTGAAGATGTGGGGACATGCCCCCTCTCCATTCGCCATCCGAAGTGGCACCCACAGATGCCTGAGTCACTCCGGCACGTGGCCACCCCTGTTTGTAGCCGCCAGCAATAACAATAGGTACAGGGGGAATGTGTACCTTAGGAGGGGAATGTGACCCTGGAGGGGAAGGCGAGGAAGAGGAGGGATGAGGATGGCGACAGACAGGATGAGCTGGAGAGGGCTGGTCCAGAGGGAAATGGGCATCCTTCTTCTCCACCTCTCTCTTCCATCTCTCCCCTTCCTTGGGTGCCAAGACAGAGCACCATGGCACAGGAGGGGCTGGCAGTGGTCCTTGCCCCTTGCAGCCCCTTGCTATGGTTTGAAGGCAAGCTGGGAAGTGAGGAGGAGGCTGAGGAAGGACAAAGTTACCTGCTAGGACAGGTTGCCGCTGGCCCCTCCGCCCGCTCAGCCACCCCAAGCTCAGCTGCCGCCCACTCCCTGGGAGCAGGTGCGCTCCTGGGGTGGTATCACTGGCAGGAGGGTGCCCGCAAGGAGAAGGAGGGCACGGTGATGGATACCTGTGCCCGCTGCGCGCTGACATCAGCGCAGACGCAGAGCGGAGCAGTTAATGGCAATCTGCCCTCAGCAAGTTCCCACTGTCCTGTCTCGTTATTGCTCTGGGTTGGCTTAACCCGACAGCATGGCTGGGGATCAATAGATGGATGCTCGTGTCTTAGCGATCGATCCCTTACGCACGCGGCTCCCAGCCTCCCGCTGGTGCTCCTTTTTCTGTGAATGGTCTGTGTTCACCTCGCAGCGCTGCGAAACCGCGGCGGGCTAAAGCTGTGTTCCTCGACGGCCTTACCAGGGCAGAGGGGTCTCACATGGAGGCCCCAGAGGCACCAGCTCTGGTTTTCCTCCCCAGACAAGGTGGCTTTACTAGGGGTGGTCAGACTTGAAGCCCCCTCCCAGGAGAGATGCTAATCCTCTGGCAGTGGGGGGTGGGGGTGTCAGGATGGGCAGGAGCCACCTTTGAGCTGGTTCTCACCCTCCAAGCTCTCAGGTTTGTTCTCCAGCAGTGGAAGGGGTGTTGTGGCCTGGGCAGATGAGGGGTGGGCTCTGGCTTGGGCATTCACTGGTGCATTTGGGTAGGAGGTGCCACCTCCTGTGCCCAGCTGCACCAGTGTGGCAGCACCACTGCTGCTCTCACTGGAGAGGAGACAGTAGAGGATGGAGGACGAGGTACCCTCTGGCCCAGCACTGTCCCAGGCTGGGGACTCCTACTGCTGCTCTGCCTGCGCCCGTGCTAGCCCCTACCGCCATGGCGGCGGGCCTGCCCCTCGCAATCTGGACAGTTTTTTTATTTCTATGGCAACATTTCTCCCGAAACGTTTCAGAGGGAGCCTGGTGCTGTTTGAAAGCGAGGGAGGAAGCGTCCCCCCTACCCTGTGCCCCGCAAAAGGCTTGTAGAAAAGACCCCGGCACCTCCCCTGCCCCCGTCCTCACCTCATTCCCTCCCTCCCTGCCCAGTGAGCAGAGCACTGGTGCAATGAGCTGTTGGCCTCATCCTGTCTGCCCCTCTGCTGCCTGTTCTCCCTTCCCCTGCCTTCAGCTTTGCTCTCCCCTCTCTTCTCCCCCACTCTTTTTCTGCTCTGGGCCTCAACATTTGCTGGCAGCGCAGAGGGGCCAGATGAAAAGAGACTTACAGGAAGAGGATGTCATAAGTGGCTCTGCTGTAGAAGAGGGTCAAGCAGCCCTATAGCCCCGTGAGAGCTGTATAGATCGGTCCTGACAGCAGCACGGTGAGCACGGTGGCTGAAGGGCACCAGGGATCCTGGAGGCTGGGCAGGCAGGCACTGCATCCCTCCAAAAAGCTCGATGGCATTTCGGAGAGGCGGTGCCTGATACGGGACTAAACCCAGTGGCTCCAGAGGTCCTCTCTTCTCCTGCCCATGTCAATCCCACCACCAAGAAAGAGCATCATGGCTGGGTAGAGGCGACCAGGCAGAAGCTGCGGGCAGCACCGAGAGGCAGGTGAGCAGGCAGGGTGCCAGTGGGATGGTGCATTGCAGCCCTGAGGAGCAGGGGTATGGCAGCAACCTGTAGCAATCGGGGCCGGGGGGGACGGACATTACAGCCTTAGCAGCTTGCCAGTGCTGCTGCCATGGTCCTACTTCACACCACTTTCCTCCTGCACCAAGCCTGTCTGCACTGGCAGGTCCTGCTGTGCCCAGGAGAAGGGGTGGGACATGGAGGGGAATGGTCCTCCGTACCACAGGCGTTGGGCAGTGCTTAGGCATGGTGTCTTTGAGGCACAGTTGTTTGACGGGTCGGAGCAAGCTGCAGTCAGCAGGCATGTGGTGAAACGGTCGATGTGCTCCCCACTGGGATGCTGCTTTGCAGCTTACCTGGGATGCTCCCTCAGCTGGTCCTGAAGCCCAGCAAGGATGAGTGAAAGGGGAGAAGCTGGGACCACCACAGGAGGCTGGGGACTCCTCTGGGCTCCTTGTTTGAGTAGCAACAAATGGTTTGGGGAGCAAGTTTTTAAATTTTGGATTTTTTCCTGCACTGACGGGTTACCACTGAGCAGCCAGGCTGGGCTGGACACTCAACCCTCATGCAGCAGCCAGGTGTGGATCCTCGGCCTCTCTCGGAGTGGGACTCAGTGAAGAGCAGCTTTGCCTTGGCTACTGCTCTCCCTTTGCTGCTGCCGCTGTTGATACCATCGCTGACGTCCCATTTGCAGGCGCCTGCCTTGCTGGGCACCTCTGCAGAGGCAACAGCAGACAGTCCCTGCTCTGTCAGGAGTGCAACTGCAGCAGGCAGGCAGACACCTCATCCCCTTTTCCTGCACACCAATAACTATCCTTGTCCCAACTAGCCCAAAGCCACTGTGCAGCACTCCTGGCGAGGCGGGCATGGGCTCAGGGGGGGCTCCATGCTGGAGAGATGCTGAGGTGCAGGGATGCTGCTGGGGATGGCCTTTCGGTGAGGCTCCTGCAGGGCAGGATGCTCAGCAAAGGGAGATCCTGGGGGAGCATGGAGGGGTAGGTGCAGTCAACATGACTGCACCAGCATAAAAATGCCCTTTATGCTGGTGCAGTCATGTTGAAGAGTTGGAGGAGGAGACCCGAGCACACCACAGTCCCTCAGGACATGGGGACTTTGGGAACACACCAGTGCCTTCATTTTTTTCAGCTCTTGTGGTTTTGTTTTGCACCAACCCCTCAGGGTCTGGTCCATGGTTGTGGCAGGACAGCTGCTCGGGGGATGTCAGGAGCAGATGGGATGTGGTCTGCGCACTGGCTGCAACAAAAGCCCAGCTCCCTTTCGTCCAAGAACACCAGCCAGGGATGGCCAGGGGTCTTCCGAGCATCTCATTTTCCTTGTGATGCCAGCCACGACGTATAACACCCACCTACCTCCCTCCACAAGAAGTGGGGACTTGTCCCCACTTCTTGTGGAGGATGCTGCACTCCAGCAGCATCCTCTCCTTACGCCCCTGCCCAGCTGCCCCCCAACCTTTACCACTTGTACCCCCAGCCCCATTTTGGCTTGAGGAGAGTGGGTGAGCGCCCTTGCCAGTCCTGCTGGCCCTGCTGTTGGGGTTCCCCTCCTCCCAGCCAGGATCCCTGGGAGCGTCCGGCTGCTCTTGCAGTGCGGTTGCCCAGCCAGAGCAGGGATTGCCGGGGCGGTGTGGGAGCAGGCAGGAGGTGATGCTGTCACCTTTCTGTGCCTCTTCCCGACTTTGTCATCCTGGGGACCTTTGTGTGGATCCCATTTTTATCTGTGTTTTCTCCCTCTCTCTCTTTCTCTCCTTCTCTCTCGCTTTCTTCTCTCCCCCTCCCGTCAGTATGTGGGCTGATCACTGCTCAAACTTTTAATTCAGATGGTAATTGGAATAATAATACGGGCAGAATCCTTCTGGCTCCGTTGCTGCAGCTGGCTTCGGGGAGCTATGAATAGCTCTGAGTCACACACTGAGATGGTTTAACTTCAAATCATTTTGTTTTGTTTTCATATTACCCATCCCCAGGCTCCAGGGCTCCACGGAGGGGGTAGGGGGGGAGAGAGGAAAATTCACCCCCTCTCACTCTAGCCCGAAATACAAACCAGGCAGAGGCCTGTTAATAAAACCCCTTTTGGAGAGAGAAACTGGTCAGCAGATCGTGCCTTGCAGGGCAGATGGGGACTGTTGGCACTTGCTCGATCTATTTATAATTATTGAACGAAAAGGCAGAAGTGTGTATATAAAAATGGTATGGAGTTGATTACAGCTTCCTCCCCTCACCTTCCATATGTCACTTGCCTTTTTAATATGGTAAAACTCTCCCGCATGGTGACTTGTGCCTTCGCACGTGTTGGTACAGCGCCTAGCACCCAGCCCTGCGGCACGGCGGCGCGAGAGCTTGGACACTGCTTCTTGCAGCAAGATGGTCCCACGGCACCGAGCTGCCCTCTGAGCTCCGGCATGAGCCCCGGGAGAATTAGGAAGACACTACGAGATGGAGTCACAAAGAGGAAGAATCAAATGTTGTGGGTCTACAAAAAGTCAAAGGGTTCCCCACTCTGCTGGGGGTGTTTCCAACCTGACTCCCCAAGAGGTGAGGAAACGTCTGCCGTGTTGTCACCGCACCAGATGTCAGGATGGGTCTGTGGATGCCGATGTCTTAAACCAGACAGTGCTACCCAGTCATTAAGAGGAATGAAGGCACGAAGCATGACACAGCCAGTGGCTGCAGGGTTGACCACAGACAGAAGGGAAGCATTTGCCAGATGACTCCAGATAATGCAAAGACTAAGAGTGTAAAAATACTCTGGGATTTTTCCATCATCGTCGTTCACAGTGTATGTCCCAGAGCACCAGATACGGTTGTTATAAAAAGAGAAGTGGGGGAGTGCTTCGGCGTGGACTTTTCTGTTCTGTTTCATGAGACTCTTCCACTGTGAATTTAAGGAAGGATTGTCAAATATGATCCACTCTGGCAGGGGCTGGAGAAAGCCTGGGAAGTGTGAGGCACTGCGCTGCGTACTGGGATGGAGCGATGGAGGCATTGCATCAGCACCACGTGCCCTGATGTTATTATTGTCCCTCAGATCCCTTAGAAAGTGATGGCAGCAGCCTGGCCCCACACATCTGCTTGGGATCAGAGCAGCACTGCAGTGGTGGCATGGGCTGGCGCAATGGCTCGTGCCACTGGGGCAAGGTGTCACTCGGGAAGACGGGGATGACAGCAGCATGGCAACAGCGTCCCCAACATTGCTCAATCTGGGGCATGGGAGGGGGAAAGTGTTTGGGAAGGGGGCAGGGCAGCCCAGGCTGCAGGGCAGGAGGTGGCTCTTGGCCCTAGAGACCCACCTGGCTTAAAGCTACAAAGCTGCAAGATGGGGGCTGCGATGCCCACACGACTGCGGGTTCCTAAAGTGCTGGGGGGTGCTTCCTCAGGCCATGAAATATGTGGGTGTTCAAGTGTGATGGGGAGAGGAGGGTTGGAGGGGCATCTCTCCGAATGGCAGCCTCTTGCCTAACATCTCCCAAGGTGCCCATGCTGCACCCACTGGTGGGACTTCATCCCAGCTTCCTCCATGCACACATGGGTCCCAGGAGGCAGAGGAACCTCCAGGGAGGGTCCTCAGAAGTGCTCCGGAGTTTGTGCCTCTGTCCTCGGCCAGGCTTTCCTCCCGCTGGTCTGTGCAACAAACAGCAGCCTGTTCAGGGTGGGAATGGCATCCCCCTTTGCTGGGGCATCTCTGAGCCTTCCCCCTTCATCCCACTCATCTTTGGGGTTTCCAAGGAGCAATGGGAGCCTTTTGCAGCCATATGAACAGAATTTCCATAGGGTTCGGGCTCCTGGTCTGGCCCCTGGCCTAGCCGACCTAGTGGCACTCGCTTTGCAGGTCCTGGGCCACCAGCTGTGGAGGAGAGATGGTGGCTACGTCCCCTCTTGGTGTGACATCTGGGGGGTTAATGCGAGCCCCCTGATGCCTGATGGGGGGCAGACCCCAGCCCAGGGCTTCCTGCCTGCCTGCCTCTTGCGCGGTGTCCCCGCAGGCTGTGGGGGTGTGTTGGGGTGGAAGTGGTAAGTGGGTTTATTTTTGTTCGTCTCCTGGCTCTCGCCGCTCGGAGCTCGTGGCGCCCAGTATTACTAACGCTTCCTTGCGCCAGCTGGCAGCGGGGGGATGAATCAGATCGGCAGCGCCATGGCGCGGACCCCTCGCTGGCCGGCCAGCTTAGTGCGATGCCTCTGGCCCAAGCGCTGGAGATGTCTCCTGCCCCTGCCCAGGGTGAGCCCTGGCAGCAAAATGCCAGTGGTTTTATCTCACCCTCCCACAGCCAGCCTGCAGAGCCCATGAGCCATGGTTGTCTCCTCTGCTCCATGCTGCCTGCCTGGGGCTGGCCAGTCACTGCCCTTAAGGCACACTGGTTTCTCAGGTACCTTTGGGAGCTCCTCTCTGCCCACTGGCAGCATGATCTGGGACTGGCTCTGTGGCCATGGGCCCTGTCTCCCCTTGCTGCTAAAAAAGTTCTTTTGCAGCTGATTAGTTCCTCTCCCCCTGGTCATGAGCTTGCAGCCACACAATGACATCACAGACCTTGATGATTTCTGTTCTCCTCGCAGCAGAGACACAGAGATGCCTGGTCCTCCACTCCACTCCACTCCACTCCACTCCACTCCACTCCACTCCACTCCACTCCACTCCACTCCACTCCACTCCACTCCACCCCAAACACCCAGCTGATCTAATAGGAAAGATTTTGGTGACCATCTCTTCCGCCACAAGTGTCACCAAGGCTGCAGAAGTTGGTGCATTGCTAGTCAGTGTCATCCGCCTGTGTGACCTGGTCTCCAGGAAGGTAATTTGGCTCCTTCAACTTAGTGCAGGCCCAAACGTCCTGAAAAATGTCATGGCTGGTTGACATCTCTGGGACAATGGAGAGGGTCTGTGCAGAATCTCAAGGTTTGGAAGATGATGATGACGATGATGACAACAGCAGTGAATTCAGCTTCCTCTGCCACTCCACAACCCCGCAGCCTCAGTGCAAGTGTGTTGACAGCTCAGAGGACAGTTGGGTGGAGGACCTGGGAGAACCCATCACATTTTTCCTAAATTCCAGGCACTCTAACAAAGATGAAGGGGTGAAAAATAATACATATCCCCAGAGGATGGCCAAGCAATTCCTAGAGCTTGAGGACGAAGCTCAGGAGTTTCAGGAACCATTTTACAAAGACACAGAAATACCTGGTGGCTTGTCTGAAGATGAGGACCACAGCTGGACCTGTCACCTTCCTGTGCATCAAAGGTCGCATGTTTCCCAAACGGCCAGTGCGGCACTGTGTGGCTTCTATGACTCTTTCCTGTGTAGCACCAGCAAGCACTTGGAGATGGATGCCTTTTCGCCATGGGCCCATGCCAGTGACCCTTATCTGGGGTATCCCGAGCACACCGGGGGAGCAGAGCCCCAGATGCTGCACGAAGAGGCCATCGGGGCAGGATGTTCCCATCCCAGCATCTGACCTATGACAAGCTCAAGGAGGAGAATGCCATGCTCAGGAGGGTGGTCAGGAGCATGCAGAGCTCCTTGGAGAGCCAGGCATGCATGGTGCATATGGACCGAGACCACCAGTTTCCCCCAACAGCCTGTATTAAAACTACTTGCTCTCCCGTGCTGGAATGTGTGTGTTGGAATCATTAGCCTTTACTCTTCATGGGAATGAGTGTGGTTAAGTGCAGATTGCAGGTGGTGATGTAGTTTCAGCTGCTGATGCTCAGCTCTGGCACCAAGGAACCAGAAGCAAAGGCTTCCCAGGCTCTGAGCCACAAGGTCCAGCTGCAGTGGGCTCTGTACAAGAGGCCATGTCACAGCTCCAGCTGACCTGATCTCCAGTGTGGGAGCCAGGAGGAAGCACAGAACAAGCCCTCTCAGTACCTGCATTTCACCCGCTTCCTTTGACCCTTCTTGGCGAGATGGGGAAGGTGAGGGCAGAGATCTGGGTGCCACTAGAAGTGGTTCCAGTGGGCAGAAGCAATTTTGGAGCTGGCCACCACCTGGGCCAGAAATCCAAAGTCTCTAGAAATTGTGCCACTGATGGTGTAGCTGGGGAAAGGGGTGAAAGTGGTGGTCAGAAACCTGTAGCAAGCTGTGAAGTATCTATAGATGAGCTGTGGAATTGCCTTTCCCCCAGTATCAACATCAATGCTGGCTAAGGATGAGCTTGGCTTACCAGGGCTGGCTTAAGGGAGGCAACGGTTGGAGAAGATGCCAGTCCCATCCTGACTGCAGCCAGCATAGAGGGTTATACCTAAATTGCCCACCTTTGTCACCTTCTAAAGACCTGTGGAACCCCACAGTCTGAACTGAAAGACTGAAGAGATGTCCCAGCTTTATCCTAGTGGGGCCATCCATGGGCTCTGTGGTGTTTAACCCTAGCTGGAGGCCAGATGCCCACCAAAGTAATTCTATCACTCCCCTTTTCAGAATGATGTGTTTTATTGGAAGGGGCTTCCCAGGGAAGTTGTAGAGTCACCATCCCTGGAGGGATTTAAAAGGCAAATAGATGAAGTGCTGAAGAACATGATCTAGAGATGGACTAGGCAGGGTCAGGCTGTGGTTGGGCTCAGTGATCTTGAAGATCTCTTCCAGTCCAAGTGATTCTATGATTCTGTGATCTTTCTTCATCACCTGGTCATCCCTCAACATTTCTGGTCAATTTAGATTACCAACCCCAGTTTCTGCTGTTGGTTTACTCAGCCATACAACAAAATTTCCCATATCTGGCCAAACCAACCCTCCTTTAAGACTTGGATGCTGAAGGTCTGTGACAGGGCAGGTTCTGGCTGAGTTCAGTGCCAAAGTGCTTTTCCCTGATGGGAATTTTTGGGCAGCTGTTTGCTTTTACTTCTATATGGTGAGTTGAGGGCTACAGGGTTGCTGTTTTCTCCTGGTCCCATAATATCTCTAGTCAGAACAAGGCAGTGCTGACACATCAGAGGTGATGCCTGGAGAACCTTACTTGCTGGCTTTCGATTCTGTGCTCCCTTTCTGGGGAAAACTGGTGGTCACCCTTAGCCACATGTTGCCTCTCTGCAACATTGATGATGAGACTGGGATGGTTCTCACCAGCTTTTCTGTCCCTGACAACATGACTTGTTGCTCATCTCTCCTGTCTATGCATGACCACTTGCCAGCAGCAATAAACCTTGGATTTGACCCAAAAATCCTTGGATTTTTCCCAGATATGTCAACAACTCCTTGCTCCTTGGTGAGGATGTGGGGAAATGAACTAGCAGGCTGTGTCTGCACCCTGCGCTCCTCACTGGCTGCTGTAATCCAAAGGTTACAGTGCAGGATTAGCATGGGTGTACAAAGCCCTTCCTAATCTGTGAGTCATTACCCCCTCACTGTATTTCACTTCCCAGCAGCTCTGTGCAGGCAGGATAGGTCGCTTCTTGGGTCTTTGGTTTCCTGTTCTTCAGTTTGGGGCAGATGAGGGTTGGGACGTAACATCTCCTGGACATCCTCCCCAGGGCTCTGCTGCTGAGCCGCTCCTTGGATGCTGTACACAGGTCTGTTTGCTCTATCTGGCTTCTCCTTGGCTACCCCTAAGCCTTTCCTTTCCATCAGTTCTCCTTTTTGTCTCTCTACCCATCGCTTTTCTCCTCTTTGAAACGGGTGACGTTCTGTGCGCCCTAGAAATAAATCCCCCCTGGGTCAGGCTGGGCTGGACAGGATCCCTGAGGGCTGCCGTGTACGTCCGTGCTCTGTTAGTCCTTGCGTGTGAGGTATTTAGACTGGCTGAGCTCTCGTCCTAGTGTAAGCTATGATATTAATGTAGGGTGAAGGCAAGGGCCCCGCAAGCTCTTCACCCATTGTGCCCTTGATCTGGAGAGCGGTGACCGGCCGGCCTTGCAACTCTCTGGGCAGCAGATGCTGGGGAGTGTGGGGGCTACGGGCCGTGCAACCCAACCTGCGTCCATCAGCTCCTGTCCTGCCCAGGTCAGGCAGCAGCACAGTGCCACGCAGAACTCTCCAGACCCCTCTGTAGCAAGTGGCTGGGGGCCCTGTGCCCCCCACAGGGGACTCAGGTGGGTATTGCCAAGGGAGGCTCTGACTATGTTTTGCTTTGTCCTTCTCTGCAAGGCACGTGCCCAGGAGCAATCGCAATGGCGGCACGGTCCCCAGCTCACTGGAGGTGAGACCCAGAGTCGCCCGGTCCCATGTGAGTGCTGCTGCATGAGATCCTGCACCCTGCCAGCTCCCGCTGCCCCCTGATACCTGATGATACAGCGAGCCATGGGCAGCGTCCGAGTCAACCGGTGAGTAACCCCCTTCTCAAGGACTGCTGCTGCCCAGGGTGGGCTGCTCCTCCTCATCTGGCCCCTCAGGCCCTACCTTCAGTCTGCCTTTTGGTATATTCTTCTCAAATTATCTGCCGGGGGTAGGGTCTTCTCCAAGATATGGCTCCTCTCTCCTTCTCCAATTCAAGACACACCATATACGGGGACAGTGCTCAGAGGAGGAGTGCTACACAGTGCTGCATGGTTCTGGACCTGAAATTGCAGATTCAAACAGTGCTGCAGAAGCCCACTGTCCCCAAGAGTCACCCGGAGTCACAACTCCAGCCATGAATGCTTCACCCTCTTCTCATGAGAGAAAGGTCACGAAGCCCATGCTGGAGGGCTCCAGCTGATGTGTCAACTCTATGGGGTGGGAGGGAGGCACTGCCATCCTGATGGGTCCTGGGAAGCCAGGATTCGGTAGTCACAAGGGGAAGAGTGGTCTTGGTGGGACTGTGCATTCCTTTGATTTCCTCAGTGGTCAGAGCATCTTTTGCCATCATGTCTTTAAGGAGTATCCGCAACCATAGACCTGGCAGCACACGAGGGGCAGCAGCGGTGAAGGAGGGGAGCCATAGGGGCAAACATCTCCTAGAAAGTGTGTGAGGAGCTTCTTCCAGGGAAATCTGCCAGCTCTTTGGCTGTTGATCTCCAAATTACACCTTTGGCTTTGGATGCGGGAGGCTGGGAGCCACGCACGTTGCTGTGGCAACAGAATTGTCCTGAGCGCAGGAAGTGTATAAACATTGTCACCAATGCACCATGAAATCAGTGAGGAGAGTAGAAGAGAAAATAGAAACTCACACTGTTATACAATGTGGGGGCCAAACTGTGTCCAGACCATGGGCACTCACTCCCAGGCTTGTCTGGCTCTCCCAGCTGCCACCAGGTTTTGAAGCCTTGGGTGCCTCCTCACCACAAAGGCTGGAAGGAATCGCAGCTCTACAAGCCTCTCCCCAGCTCTGCTGCCCTGTCAGAACTTTGCTAGGCACAACCTCCTGACAGCGAGACTCGGCAAATATTGTAGCTGGGCTCCACCAATTTGGTCAGAGTGGTGCAATAACCAGAAAAACATGCTGTTGTGATATCCAACACCACAGTATTGTAGCCCTGCTGGCCACCCATGTGTCTCCCACCCTTGCTGTCTCGGTGATGGCTGCTATTCTTCACATACTGCTGTTGGAAATGCCTGTTTCTTCTCTTCCAGGTACAGCATTGTCTCAACTGAAGAGGATGGACACAAGGTCTCTGCGCTGGGCAGCATGAATGGGCACAGCCGGAATGGGAAGGGCCATGCCCCCCGGCGGAAGCACCGCAACCGCTTCGTGAAGAAGAACGGACAGTGCAATGTCTATTTTGCCAACCTGAGCAACAAATCTCAGCGCTACATGGCTGACATCTTCACCACCTGTGTGGACACACGCTGGCGGTACATGCTTATGATCTTCTCTGCTGCCTTCCTGGTCTCCTGGCTCTTTTTTGGCTTCCTCTTCTGGTGCATCGCTTTCTTCCACGGCGACCTCAATGCACCGGCAGTGGGAGGTGGTCCCTCTCTCCTCAAGCCCTGCATCATGCATGTGAACAGCTTCCTGGGGGCTTTTCTTTTCTCAGTGGAGACACAGACAACCATTGGGTACGGCTTCCGCTGCGTGACTGAGGAATGCCCACTGGCTATCATGGCAGTTGTGGTCCAGTCCATTGTGGGCTGTGTTATTGACTCCTTTATGATTGGTACCATCATGGCAAAGATGGCGAGGCCCAAGAAGCGGGCCCAGACCCTCCTCTTCAGTCATCACGCAGTCATCTCCGTCCGGGATGGCAAACTGTGCCTCATGTGGCGGGTGGGCAACCTCAGGAGGAGCCACATTGTGGAAGCCCATGTCCGAGCCCAGCTCATCAAACCCTACATGACAGAGGAAGGGGAATACCTCCCTCTGGACCAGCGGGACCTCAATGTGGGCTATGACGTGGGCCTTGATCGTATATTTTTGGTCTCACCCATTATTATTGTTCATGAGATTGATGAGGAGAGCCCGCTCTATGGGATTGGCAAGGAGGAGTTGGAGACGGAGAACTTTGAGATTGTTGTTATCTTGGAGGGAATGGTGGAAGCCACAGCCATGACCACGCAGGCACGAAGCTCTTACCTCGCTAGTGAAATTCTTTGGGGTCACCGTTTTGAACCAGTTGTGTTTGAGGAGAAGAACCACTACAAAGTGGATTATTCACGCTTTCACAAGACCTACGAGGTAGCCGGCACGCCTTGCTGCTCAGCCCGGGAACTGCAAGAAAGCAAGATGACTATCTTACCTTCTCCCCCACCTCCCAGTGCCTTCTGCTATGAGAACGAGCTCGCTCTTGTCAGTCAAGATGAAGATGAAGATGACGATGAAGTGGGTGTGGTGTTAGGGGGAAGTTCTAAAGATGAGGGAGGCGTCATCCAGATGATGGACTTTGGAAGCCACCTGGACCTGGAGCGACTCCAGGCAACTCTGCCCCTAGATACAATCTCATACCGAAGGGAATCAGCCATCTAACTCCTCCAGCCTCCCCATTCCACAACCATTGCCCACTGTCTCCTCCTCCGTTCTGCACCCATACATAGCTGGATAAGTCCCTTGCCCACCAAAAAATGCCTCCCGTGACTGCCTATCAACCCCTGAGTACATCAAGGCCTGGAGCTGCTCTGATATATTCCCTTTCCCGTGAAGTCATACTACCTGGAAGAAGAGTGAGGATGACTACACTACTCTTCCAGTGTGTGCAGCTTGTGCTTGGATCCCTTTCCTGCCTGGAGACAGGAGAGCAGCACATCTGGTTTCTCATCTCTGGAGAGGCAACAGGAGTCCATGCCCTCAACGGAAAGACCGGGACCTGCAGCAAGTGTTTCTGCTCCTGAGGCAACAGCAGACTTTCTGTTCCCTCTTGACGTGGGTAGGTCCCATGGCTATCAAGAGTCATGACCAACACAAGGAGAGGAGAGACACCCAAGCACTGACCAGACGAGGATGGAGGGGAGTGTTTAGGACTCCTGGAGGGAGTGGAGAAGGATCTCAGGGAAGGGGTTTACTTGCATGTTTATTGCTTGTTGCACATGACTCTTTCATTGTATATAAAACAGAATGAGAACTGAAATCCATATTCTTCCACTGCAAATGCCAAACAAGGAGACAAGGACATGTAGCCCACTCTGCATCTCCTTGGCTTTTGGCATCTGTAACCTCCAGAAGCAGCTCGGCTCTATGGACTCAGACCCAGTTCTCCCAGTCCTCTCGAAAAGACATCCTGCTCCTCTCCTGAGATGCCTGGCAGAGGAGGCAGGGCCCTGTGCTCACACACTCAGACTGCTCCCTGGCATATCACGGCCAGGGTGACAGACAAGTGACCTGACTGGACAGCAGACCCTCGACTTGTTCCTTTCACCTCCTCCATTCTTCTCCCTGCTGCCATCAGCTGTAAAACTGAATTTGTAATTATTTATTTTTAATAAAGTCTAATATCCCAAGGGGAGGTTTGGAAGCAAAGGAGAGATCCCAAGGCTGCAGATTGGTGTAGAGACTGATGAGTTACTAGAGCTGGTGTTTGCTGTCTGTAT
>VXBZ01008850.1:35789-56934 GCA_013399135.1 Heliornis fulica | reverse complement strand
TGTTTGTTCCCAAGATGTAGTCCAAGTGCTCTGTACGTGGGGTTTCTCTCCCCGTATCTTATTTGCTGCTAGATCCTCTTCTTTTTGTAAGTGTGAAAGGGGCTGGGGGGGTGTGTTGATGTTTTGTGTTTCAATCAAAATGTGATTTTTTAAAATTTTTTTCCCCCTCGTTTTCCTTCCCATTTTTAAGCCAGTTCAAATTATTGTTTTCCCAGCCTCTTCCTTTATACATACACAAAAACCCCACGTAAAGCCTTTATGGTCTATAGGCGAAGCAGTCCCCGCTCCCCACGCTTCCACTGAAAGCCAGAGCGGTGCTGGGCTCGGCAGCCTCCATTACGGAGCCGTGGGTTTGGTTTTGTGTGTGGCCTTTACTAGCCAGGGCATCTTCCCATTCCCGAACTCCTCAGGTGGGGCTGAGGTGGCCTTCCTGGGTCCGCCCCCACCCTGAGGTGGTCCCTGCGTCTTCGGTCGCCATCGGTGCTGGCACAGCAGAGTGAGATCAACTCTATCATCTGTGTTTATATAATGGCCTTTGTGCCTGTACGTGGGTATTTTATATTATATAAAAGGGGATTGGTGCAAAATGGTGTGCGTGGGGGGGGAAGCAGCGCTGGTGGCTGGATAGTAATTTTTATTTATTTATTTTAAGCTGTGTAGTATATTGTAGGTGTCTGTGTAATGTTGGATATTCACGTATGCAAACGCTGATGCAGAGCACACTTGCTTTGAGGTTGTATGCGTGTTAATCCCGTATGGAAAACTAAATGGTTTAACTAAATGATTGCCCTGCAGCCCCTGGGAACACTGGAGAGCACAGAAAGGGTGTCAGGGTAGGGGGAGGGTTAAGTCTGCTGGGGGGCTGCTTAAATTCTACGAATATAAATAATATATAGAGAGTAATATAGATTACATATATAATAATATAAATTTGATATGTAAATTTTCCTTTCTTCATGTAGTAATAGACCTGAAGATCAGATGATCAGAGCGGAAGCTGTAGATGGTGGGGGTATGCGTGTGAAGTAGAAGCAAATGGGATGGATGTTTGAACTCCTGGAGCAGTTGTTGGGGGTGGGAGTGTGTGTCCTGCCTGCTCCCTTTGCCATGAATCCAGGCTGTTGCCCTGGCTGTCCTCCACCCAGGCTTTCTACACGCACTTGTGTGTGTATGTTGGGGGGGAGATAAGGCAAAATGACAGCTGTGCAAGACCATGATTTTTCACTCCATTATCCTTTCCGCTTCCACCCCCTCACCCCAGAGCATTTTTTAGATTCTCCTTTGGAGCCTGTTGCTTAATCAGCTAGAAGGGCTGTTGCCTTGTTGTGTGAGAAACCCTTCTTAACCTGGCTCCTGCATGTCCCAAAGGGGTGGGACTCAATTTAGGCTTGGGACTGTGGTGTTGCAGAGTAGTAACTGCTGTGCCCTGATGCAGAGGGAACTTGCATCTTGTTTGGCCCTGCTTGTCACAGATGGGAGTTGGACTCCAGTGGGAAGTGCTCTGGATTGGCAGTCTTGAGCAAACATGGCCATGCAGGAAGGAGGTTGGAGAACCATCTTCCTGACAGTGGTGTGACGGGTTCCCGGGGACACAGACCTTTGATCGTTGATTGGAGTAGGGAGTGTAGGCAAGTCAGATGTATGTTAATGCGGTTATACAGAACAGCAGGCAGCGGATAAAAATCATGTCTGTTTGCTGCGCCCTCACCCAGGTACGCCTGCCTCCTGGTTCGGTTCCCAAGGCTCTGCCTACATTCTTTGTAGTAAGCAAGTCAGAAATAGGCACAGGGTTTTGTAGACTTTACACGCACAGAAACCCACATGCAAATACTAGGTGAGGGAACTCCACCTCCCAGTGTTTTGTGTGTGGTTTCTGGTGAGTGGGGCTCCACTTTCAGGGTTCACAATGTCTCCTGAATGCCTTGATAGGATTATTTCCCTGTATGTCTCTGTAGCCCGTCCATTCCTCTTGCTGTAATCCCATCTCCTGGGGCAGGAGGAGCAGCACTGGGTTTATAGTGTGCCCAGAATCCTGTAGCTGGGATTATTTTTTTTTTGTGTGTGTATGCTTGTGTCTCGCAAGGCCATTCCTCCCATCTCCTTCGGTGATGATTCCTTCCCACTGAGCTCCAGCAAGGGAAAGTTCCTCTCACCTACTTGTGAAAACATGATTCATTCCTCACCTTTCCTGTCCCCAACAGGCTCTGTGTCTGCATTTTGTATGCTAATAATGTGGCATTGCATAAATTAGGAGTGTGGCAAATCCCTCTAAAAGGAGCCATGCTGGCTGCGTTGGAGAGCCACAGTTCCTAGAATAAGTTGGTGGCCATGGAGGGGGTGAGGGAAAAGGGGCTGTTAAGAGGGGAACTGCAGTAACTCTTGTTTGGCCAAGGTGTTTGCAGCAGAAGTTGAGGTTGGCAGGGAGAACAGACTCTGTGGTCATGGTCCTTCCACTTGGTTGGTTTTCTGTGGAAGGTGAGTAGGCTAAGCCCAGGCATGTCAGTGGGGTATAGCAGGTCAAAGGGTTAGCTAATCACCTCGGCTAAAGGGATGAGGAAAGGCCTGAGCTGCTAAAAACAAACAGCTGGCACACCTGGGTAGTCAACAGAGAGGCTCAGGTAGACCAAAGGAGTCTGTGATCCTGTCAGCAGAAGTTCGTGGAGATAAGCAAATGCTGTTCCTAGTCAGCGTGTGCCTTGCAGGGTTCAGTTCAGTGAGATGTCTCCTCCCTGTCCCCTGTGTCGGCCCCTGCCTGAGGGCAATGGAGTCGCTTGCGTCTGGCAGTCTGTCAGTCTCTTGCAGCTCTTGGGTCCCGTGCTTCACCCCCACTGGAGGTGCTGGGTTAGGGCAGGGCCACAGAATGTTCTTTCTTGTAGTGTTTATTATGGCAGTCCCTTCTGATGCCTCCTGAGGTTACTGCTGTCCTCGTGCCAGGTACTGCAGGTTACAAGGAGCTGTACCATCTCACTTCAGTGAGAAGTCATCACGCACTGAAACCTTCTCAGGAGGGATTTCCTGCCCCCTCCCAGTCTCTGAATAAAATGGGGGAGAAAAGATTCAGTCCTTCTTCATTACCATAATGGGGATATGGAAAACATGCTTGAAAGGGTCATCTTCCTGCAGCGTTTCTAGCTCGAGCTGACCCTAGACATCCAGGAGATCAGGAGAGTGATAGAGGCCACTTAGAAAGTGAAGTGTTTCAAGATTAAAAACTGTACTCAGCCTCCAAGTGAGGTTTTTTTTTTGTCATCTAACATGTTTCACTTCCCGTTTCTGCTCTGACGCTGTGCTTTCTGCACTTCTTTTCTCAGCACAACTGAACCATGGAGCTTCGAGTGGGGAACAAATACCGGCTGGGCAGAAAGATTGGCAGCGGTTCGTTTGGAGACATTTACCTAGGTGAGTGCAAGTCCCTGTCCTTCCACCTGCAAGGTTGTTTTTTTTCAATTGCATAATTGTTTTGGGGTTGTTTTTCTTGCTTGTTGGTCTTTGTGGACACCCTGTAAGTTGAAGGTGGGGGTGTTTGGGGCGGGGAAAGGAGCTTCAAGGAATACTTGTAGTTGCTGCTGGTCATCTGATTGCAAAGAAAGTGGGATGAGCTCAGCTTTGCCTTGCAGATATTGGAGAGGCAGTGGTGTTTAATCGGACTGATTTAGATTTGGACTATGAAAGGCATATTTGTCACACACCCTACCCCAGCTCTTGCTTCCTTTTCTTGAGCTTGTATGGGTATAAAATCAGTAAAGAGTGGGTGGTGGGAGGGGAGGAGGTGGATGTTCCTTCAGGGTAGGAGGACTAAAGTTTTGGGAAGATTGTTAGTGGACAAGGTGGTCCAGCACCTGTGAGAGAAAGAGGCCCGAGACCAGGTGTGGAACAGGTCAGAGGCTGGCCTGGTTGAAGTTCTGGGGCCCAGATCTATTAGATCTGTAATAGGATTTAATATCTTGAATGACCTGAGCAGACAGAAAGCTCCTGAAGATGCTGGGTTTCCTCTTAACCATGACAGGTCACTCAGGGAGAAGTTCTTCCAAGCCAGCATGCTGATGTGTGGACATGTTCCCTGGTGCTTTGCCTGCTGCTGATGTTTATACTGGCTCATGTCATGTGGGGCTGGACTGGTGAGACTACCCAGTAGCCAGATCAATCCCTCCATGAGAACAGGTGTGGCTTTATCTGTTGTCTGGTTTCCACCCCTGCCTGTTCAGCTGTAGTCCTGCAGGCTAGCAGAATGATTGTCCTCTCTGTTCTTGGTGTTTGCACCCTTTAGGTACTTGAAGATGGCTGTCATACGCTCCTTGACTATTAATTTGCTCAGTGGAGTTGTATTTTGCTTCCCAGTACATGCCCCACTCCTCGCATTTGCTGCTCCTTCAGTTTTTCCCAGTTTGTCCATCTGCTGAGCAGCTCGGAGCCTACACAGCATTCGAGGTGTGGTGTTTCCAGTGCTGGGCAGCTAAGGGCTACCCTTGACTGATCCGTAATGTGATGCCTCTACACAGACTGCTTTGTGTCTCCTTGGCTTTCCCTGTCACTAACCTTGTATCCAGTTGCAGAATTTGCCTTAGCGCGCTGTCAGCTGTATTGTAAGGGATCACTTCTAGGTTTTGCAGAGTCTTCCCGTCTCTTCCTGAGTTCCTTTAGTTGAATGCCCCTAGTTCAGATTACTTTTCCCCATGTTTGTAAATCACTTTCTGTTTTCTACCTCTGGCTTTTATCTCCAGTTCTCCCTTGCTTTATTATTCCCTCTTGATTAGTGTTGGCAGCCTCTCTTGATTAAGTATCCTGTGGGAATCATCAGTAACAGGCTTTGTTGTCACCTTTATCCAGAGCATGAACAAGGGTAATAAATGATGGATCAGGGATGTTGATTCCACAGTGTTCTGCCTTCACTGCAGCCCACTCCTGTATGTCACTCCTCTGTGGCCCTCCAGCCAGTTAGTGGCTCAGGTGTCTTGATGCCTTTGGTTCCCAGGTGCTAGGAGCTGAGAGGTTATAGCCCAGACGCATCATTTTCCACTGGTGCTGTGACTGAAAGCCTTCCAGACCCTTTCTAGCACAATAGAGGTTGTCAGGACTTTGTAGAACATCTGGGAAGAGTGTGGAGAAAGGAGATACTGAATGGCGAGGCCTCTGCATCGCATGACTAGGTATACATCTGTGCGAGGGGGGCCTGGAAAACATGGGCTGTAATGAAGAGGTCGTGCCCACCTCGTCTGTAACCAGACATGGAAGGCAGCAGAAGCCCTGGTGCCCTAGTGTGGTGAGCACAGCAAGGATGCCTCCAACTGCTGGCTTCAACCAAGTTACTTGAATGCAGTATCAAAGCCCTTGTGATGTTCATTGAGGTACAAGTCAGCATGTTTTGAAGCAGTGATAGTGAGACTTCTTGGAGCCTGGGTAACTCCCCAGCCTGGAGGGATCAGGCATGTAGTCTCTAATGGTGTGTCTGGAGGACGCTTGTGCTCGTGCTATCCTCTTATGGTCTGCTCAGCAGAGGGACTCATTCACAAAGACATCTCTCCTGCACCAGAATCACCTTGCAGTTCTCTTTCTTGGAATGGCATGGAGACGGAGCAGAGACAGACAAGCCCTGTCTGCCTCTGGTTTGTTCCCAGCTTCTCCCTCTCAGGATGTTAGCGCCTTCAGCCACTCTGCAACCAAGGGGTGCTGTGTGTTGTGCTCTTTGGGACTTGCCTGTTGGTCTTCTTTCAGAAGAAAATTCAAATTTCCAGATGGGCACACACAGAGAGGATTGACTCCTGTTGCCCTTTATTTGGGGCTCAAGGCACAATGTACCTTGCTTCCATGCTTTGCCTCGGGGAATCGATGTGCACTTGGGGCTTCCCTGGTGTTTGCTTGGCAGGGTGGGAAATGAGATCCTGCTGCCCTGGGCCTCAGCTATCCTCCTTGGCCTCTAAAAATGCTCGCTCAGCAGAGGAAGACCCCGTTAGCACTGGAATTGCTGAGGCTTTGGGGCCGTCAAAGGAGAGAGGCTTTGTCAGAGGTGCTGGCCAAGAGGCAGGGCAGGGTTGCTGGACTTGGTAGGGTTGGGGCTGGGATGCGCTGGAGGGGACGCTGGCAGTGGAGCCCAGCTGGGGACAGTGGGGCAGACAAAGCATGCTGGGACCTGCGCTGGCTGGGGACAGTTCCTGGTGGCAGGCTCCTCCCTTGCTGGGAGGGGAGTGCCTTCCCTTTGTTTCCTGGCCTGTTAACTCTCTCTCTCCCTATCTGACTTTTTCCATCTGTTCCTAGCCTTCCTTTCTTCCCCTGCCAAGCTGTGGGGAGTGGGCATTGCGGAGAGTGGCTGGGGGGGCCGTGCCTGTTGGTTTGCCCGGTGCACAGGGAGGGTGGTGGTTATTGTATCAGGCAAGGCTTCCGCTCCTAAAAGATCCTGTTTAGCCAGTGACATCTTCTGTCCCCTGGGCCCCGTTTCAAGCAGCTCGTGATGAATGAGTTGAATTTCTGCAGCCCCCACAGCGGAGCGAGACTGGGGGTGGATGTTAGGAATTATCCCCAATCCTGCATACGTCTCTTGAGTGGCTGAAGCTAGGCAAGGCTCTGCTGCATTTGTCTGAAATGTGGCGCTTCCCAGGCTGGAGGGGGAGCAAAGAACTGTTGCTTTTGTACTTTTTTTTTTAAGGTGGTGGTTAAAGTATGGAACAAAGGATCAGAGAGATTCCTTCCTGTGAATTCTGCCCTTGCATGTTGTAGGCGCTGGGTAGACGTCTAGACAGAAAATGGTAAAGGGAGCAACCTGAAGACGTGGGGGTTTGGAGAGGGGGTGAGCCTAGAGTGTTTGGTTAGTGATACCACCCTCCCTCCCCAGCTCCCCCCAGAGAAGAATAACTCCTCATTAGATCCGATTGGTTCTACTTCTGCTGTTCTGCACCACAGGGTAGTTTCTTCTTTTTCTAAGAGACTAGCACCTGTGTTTGTGCTCTGGAGGGCTACAGGCCATGCTGATATTTTGAGTGGCATATTCATATTTTGTAGGATCTTAAGTTTTCATAATGCTTCTTCCCCTTCCTCCATTTTCCTGCTTTGCATGCTCAGAGATAAGACTCCCCTCCTGCCGACAGTCTAGTAGATGGATGCATCATCATCTTTCTAAACGCACGGGGTGATGTGGAAATGAGAACTCATTCATCTTTCTGCTGTTCAACTTTAGGAGGGGGCTGTGTGGGGTTTATTCGAAATGCTAATGCCACTGCTGCCAGAAGTCAGCAAGACTCATCATGGCTTGTGTGTCAGCAGATGGACTGGGAGAGAGGAAAAAATCCCCCCAGGGAACTGACAAGAAAGCTGGTTTAGAGGATTTGGAGGAAAGTCTTCACAAAGGCAGGGGAAAGAGAATGGAAGAAAGTATTCTGATCTATTTAGATGTCCTGGGTGTTTCCACGCTGAATGAGGGCCAGTGACTGAACACGAATTTAAAAGGTAGATACTAGCTCGGGACCCCTTTCATGCTCTTTTCCTCCTTTGCTATTGATGCTTGTAAGAAGGGTCCTGCTGTGGAGCGAAGGGAATGCACAGATTTGTTTTGCTGGCCAGCAATTTTCAGTGGAAAATGGCAACAGTAGCAACCATTGGACAAACGGCTCTTGATCTTGGGATGGCTCTTTCCCTTTCCTGTCTCCTGGCTGTTGAGTAAAAACCTTTATTAAATTCATGCCAGTGCTCCTCCTTCCCCTCCCTCAGAGCACCCTAAATAATTCCTCTCCCTCCTTACTGTTTACAGCTTTCAAATATTTGCAGACTGTTGTCATGTCCCATTCTTCCTCTCCACCCTTCTTAGTTGTATCTCTTGTCTCTGCTATGTATTTAGCTCTTTTAATCTTTCTCAGTAAATCAATCCCTCTAGGCCCCGATTGTTTTTGTTCCTCTCTTACAAATTCCTAGCAGCTTGTCTGCCTCAACCTGATGCTGTAGTATCCAGATGACATCTTTTTGCTAGCAGGCAGCTCTTGGCTGACTTTGCGTACAAGCCAGAACTCTTCAACAGGAGATGGATCTCTTTAGGATCCAGAGGGAGAAGGGATCCAGTTGTGTGAATGTTTCCTCTTTCATTTTTTTAGTCCCAGGCTCTGGAGCTGGCGCGTGAAAGGAGATGGATGGAAAGATCAGTCTTTATCTGTCCCTGTGGACTCTGGGAGCCTTAACATGGGGATCAGGAGGCACAGATCAGCTAGACCTACCAAAATTACCTGTGGGATATCAACAAAACATCACCTTTGACTCCAGCTTGCGTTTGGCATGCATTATGGAGTAGTTTATTTTATTATGGTGTTCATTAGTTGCTAATGATTAGAACTGTTCTCTGATTTGTGTTTGAGTGGAACTTTTAATAGTTCCTGATATGAGGAAGGGCTTGTCTGTGTGTGTGAGGCAGGCATGGGGGTGGAGGCAGAGAGAAGCAAGTCTTGAGTGTCATTCCCGTGACCTGTGCACAGATCTTCAGTCTTTCCATTTTAGGATGATGTGAAACATCTGGAATCCTCTGTGCTTGTGTGAGAGAAAGACCAGCCTGTTCCTCCTTTGACAGTGCACTTTGGGACCAGAGTGCTGGCTTTTGTGGCTGGCAGCTCAGTTTGTTTTCAGAGTAGTGCGTGGGGTGGTGGTTTTGTGTCATTGCAAACTACTGAGCAATACCTTCAACAAAGGCGTCTGAGTAGCTTAATTCAGTCTATTTCTTCACGCTTCTAATTTAGGATATAACAAATGTTTCTCTGTTGGCAAAAGATAAAGGTATTATTAAAGCCCTCAGGAGAGGGAGAAGCTGGAGATTTGGGAATTGTCTGTATTGAGCAGGTCAGGACTGTAGAGAAAGAGGTAGCTGGGAATGTTAGCAATGTCTCCTCCTGAAATAATTGTCTCTGAAACGATGTACCTGAGGTAACCGGTAATTTTGCTCAGGAAGAAGTATTCCATATTGCTGCTTGGGGGACTGGCTTGGGGTCAGGAGCTAGGTATATGATCAGGGACAGCTAAAACTTCCACTCAGGTTAGGTACTGCTGAGACATGCAGGTTGACCTCCCAAAGTCCGGTGCTTCTTGAGAAAACGAGGCAGTTAACACATTGTAGGACTGTTGTTTCAGCCTGTCTGCAGGATCAGAGCTGGATTCCTATTCATGTGCCTTCCTCTGGGCTTGCCTTTGCAAATGGAAACTTGGTATGAAGTTAAAGTGGCTGAGTATAATTTCTGTCACAGAGAATAAGTTAAGGTTTTGGCGTCTGTACAGGTCTTGTTAAAAGTGTTGAGCTTTAGCAGAAGCTCGCACGGTCTTCATTTCACTCTCATTTCTATGCAGGAGCCAATATTGCAACTGGTGAAGAAGTGGCCATCAAACTGGAATGTGTCAAGACCAAGCATCCTCAGCTCCACATTGAAAGCAAGTTCTACAAGATGATGCAGGGAGGAGGTAAGGTGGGGAGGAAAGGATGGGGCTGGGGGAGTTGATGAAGGAAATTATTCTGGAGGGCCTTAGAAAGGAAATGATTTGGTGTTGCATATGATCTACTCGCCAGGGGATGCAGCAGTTTTCCTCTGTTCTGAGGGCTTAATCTCTTTCTTTTCCCAGTGGGTATCCCCTCCATTAAGTGGTGTGGAGCAGAAGGGGACTACAATGTGATGGTGATGGAACTCTTGGGGCCCAGCCTGGAAGATCTCTTCAACTTCTGTTCCCGCAAATTTAGTCTCAAGACAGTTCTGCTACTGGCAGACCAGATGGTGAGTTTCCTTAGAAGCATTTGTGCCTACTCTCCTTTCCCATGCCCTTTTTTGTTCTCCCCCTCCCACTGCTCAAAAACTATTATATCTATGATTCTTTTTTTGTTTGTTTGTTTTTTTTTTTTTTTTCATTTGGTAGCAAGTGGCTATTTGGTTTCTATTTCTTGATGAAGCTGGAGACCTGGAGCCTAGGCATTGCTGGCTTTTCCTGACCTCCTTCCTTCCTTCTTTCCCCTGCTCCTCACTGTTAGTGCTGCATGCAGAGATGCTTTTGCCTGAGTGATGAATGATTGGCATTGCTGCCTATCTCGGCTCAGCTGCCTGTGCCCTGGTTTTAAGACCGTTAGCTCTTTTGGACCCTCTCCTTTCCCAACCCGGCTAAGTTTGAAAGTTGACTGATGTCAATGCTGAAGTTCCAAGTTGTAGTCTGCACAAACCTGCTTTCCATCCTTCCTTATGGGTGATGGTGACCTCTCCAGGTTGAGGGCTGGGCTGGTGTGCAGCGTGGAATTCCATCTCTAGATCCTTCTGCCTCCAGAAGGTGTCTTTTATTGGCTGTCATCTCATATTGTCTGCCAAGTGTCCCTTTCCCTACTCTGACAGGCCAGTGTCCTGTACAGTGTACTGGTTTCAACAGATGCAGTTATGTTAAGTTTACTTTTTGCTTGACCTGCTATTTATTTATTTATCCCCGCTCCTCCAGATCAGCCGTATTGAATACATTCATTCCAAGAACTTCATCCATCGGGATGTAAAGCCAGACAACTTTCTTATGGGCCTCGGCAAAAAAGGCAACCTAGTATACATCATTGATTTTGGTTTGGCCAAGAAGTACCGAGACGCCCGGACCCACCAGCACATCCCTTACCGGGAAAACAAGAACCTGACTGGCACAGCCCGTTACGCCTCTATCAACACCCACCTTGGAATTGGTGAGCCTGCTTTTGCCCCTTGGGATTTTCTAGGGGGAGGTGGTGAGTCCCCAGGAGGGGCTTGGGTTCTCTGTCTTGACGTGCCTTGAGATGGTGGGCAAATAACCATTGATGCCTGTGTTCTCTCTCCTGCCTTTTGTGGCACTCTGAGTTCCTGAAGGCAGAAATTGTCTTCACAGTGAGGCCCAATGGCAGCAGTAAGCCTGTGACCTCCCTGGCTTTACTGCTGCTAAACTCTGCCTTGCAGAGTTTAGAGAGGGGTTTTGCAGGGTGATTAGATACGTGTAAAGGAGGTGTTTGCAGGCACTGAGCCTTTAGAGATGGGTACAATAGAAACCTCACTTGCTGATCACATCAGTGATCATCCTGTAGCTGTATGAGCTGGAGTATACAGGCCAACTGCAGTATGGTCATACTCCTGGTACCCCCCACTGAGGACAGTAACAACCATGTCCTGGAAGTATAGAAGAAACTGAAACCAGAGGAGGCTTCCTGCTACCTGGACATCCAGGTTTTCTGATTGAGAATGTGCTGTCATAAGCCTTCAAAATGCATGTGTGTCTGTGAACCACACTGCCCTGTTCACCACTGGGAGGGACTGAGGCAGCTTTAGGGAGGTAGGATTCTGCCCTTAATGCCACTTTAGGGATAAAACTATGCTGGGAAAGAGTGCTGAGACTTCAGCCACACTGATGGGCAGCATCCCAGGTTTTATAGATACCTTGTGCAGTTAGTGTTCTTTAAAGTCACATGAACTCTTGTCCTGGGAGTGGGCCACTGGTGCACACCTTGTTTCTCTGAGGAACAGAGATTAAAACCTCTTTCAGTTTTCTCTTCTGTCCATACTTTTCTCTGGTTTGTAACCTCTCACCCCTGCTTGGGCTAAACTCTCTCTGTTCAGAGTGTGAGAGTTTCGTAATTTCCAAAGGGTCCTTTCTCAGCAGGCTGCCGTAGTCCTGTTATTTATTGGTTGGCAAATCTGAGCAGCAGGAGCACTGGAGCTGCCCTGTGTGCAAACCAAAGAAGGCAGTTCCTGTGCTCGCAGCTCAGTTTGTGTCTGTGAGAGATCACCTCCTGAAATGCATCAACTAGGAATTTGAAAATCAGAGCAGAGAACTCAAACCTTTTAAACTAACAACTTCCACAAGATTTCATGTCTTTGTTCTTCCTAGGGAAAGCTTTCTGTTCTCCTCTCTTGCAGGTAGTTTCTCAGGAATCTGGAGTCAAGGCTTGACCTGCAGAAAATAAAGCAGTTTCCCACTGTCTTCCTTGCTTAATACTGTGCGACTGTATAGTAAAAATGGTTTATTTATATCAAAATGGAGGGTGTTGTGTGTTGAGAATGGACTCTGATCTCTTGGCCTCTTCCATGTAGTAAAAATAGTTCTCGTAGAGCTCTCCGACTTGGTCTTCTGTATTTTGGTTTGACCTGCTTATATATAACTGACTCTCCATTGAATTCTCAGTCAAGATTTCTACAGGCATGGTAACTGCCACAAGGAGACATGCACAAAATAATTTGTGCTACTATATCTGTCGATTCTTATACGTGCCCACTCTGAACTAATCACGAGAGGCTAAAACGTCTGTTTGTGGGGTGGTGGGTGGTTGGGTTGTTGGTTTGTTGTTTTTTTTTTTTTAAGAACTTTATTATTCATCTCACCCCAACTTAGCCCTTTACTACTGGTGCTTGGCTTGTGTATCAGGATGAGCAAACAATGTCTGAACACTAATCCAAGGACAAACTGCGTATGCCATCGATCTGAGCACAGCCATCGCTCCCTTCATGCCCTTTGCTTGGGGAAAGTCTGGGTGTGTCACTCTGTGCAACAGGTCTCGGGTGTATTATCTCCACGTGTCAGATCGTACCCTGAATGGCATTAAAGGTTACATGACTTGCCCGGAGGAAAGGGGATGGGGGTGTCAGGGTTGCGGCTGGAGTTCCTGTTTCTCAAGACCTTGCCACAGGGTGCATGGCAGACACGTTTGTGAGTTAGCAGCATTGCCATGGGAACAGTCGCTCTGAATTTTTTGACTTTTCAGAGACTAAATTCTCTGTCTTAATGTTACATTAATGCAGTTTAGGGAGAGGGAAGGAACCAGGTGCTGGGGTATTCGTGTGACTGGAATAGCAAATGAGTAAATGCCTTTATTTGAATGTGCAAGCTAAGGGTTGGGCATTCCGATGTCTGGAGGAAACGCATTCTTTTTCCAGTGACTGGGGGAAAAAGTAGGAGGCAAGATTGAGGAGGGTTTCCACAGCTGGGGGCTTGCTCTTGGGGGACTCATTGGACTCTGCTGGCTTCAGTTCATGCATTCCAGTCAGTTTTCACATACTCTGGGGATGAGTCCCTTGCACCCTCTGGAGTTTGTAAAGTCTGAAATAGATGCCCGGGGGTGCCCAGGAGACAGTCTTGGAAGAAGCCTGGTGGGCTCTGTCTGGATAACAAGGGACTGCAGGCGGAGGGGGAAGTTCCTTCCCAAACGTGTGTCCTAGGTGGCATCGGTGTAGCCTGTGCAGATTGTAAAGTTCTTCTGCTAATCCTGCCCTCTGTCACCCATTCCAGATTTTTGTGTGTTTTAAAAGGCTTTTGCCATGCAATGGGGACAGAAAGGGGAACTGTGGTCCCAGCATGTGCAAAAACCAGATCAGAGTTCGTAATCAGGGAAACATTGCTTGCAGCTGGGCTGGCTCTGGTGAAGACCGATGTAGAGAGTCCTGCATGGAAACAGCATCATTTTGGATAGGATCACGGTGTGGGGAAGCACTGTCTTGAGGGACCAGGAGGCACTTGAGGCTGCAAAGAAAGTTTTGTTGTGAACCTTGTGTCCAGTGCAACTAGTCCTCAGTCTCCTGTCTTTGCCCAAGCATGTCTTCCTCAGGTAAACTCACGATCCTGCTACTCACTCCTGACTCAGCTCCTTCAGAGGACCCTGCTTTGGGGAGGGAGTGAGCATGTGGGCTGGCTGGGAACCTCCCTGGGAGTGGGAGGGAACTGGCAGGAGGAGATTGCTTGCAGAGTGGGTTGGGTTTGAGAGGTCACACTGGGTTGTGTGGGAAGGCAACCTTGTGTTTTCTGTTGGAAGGGACTCTGTGGGTGCGGGAGGAAAGGATGAGTGTTTTACAAAAGTAGCAGTCCCCATGTGTTGCAGGAGAACTGAGAAGCTGAAATAAAATGGAGAGAGGAAGTGTGATGTGGTGTCATAGGTCATGACTGTAATCCTGCTTCTGGACTGACTTGCAGTGGGCACACGGTCACATCACTTGTTTCTCTATTTTCAAACTGCGAAGTGAGTCTCCCTTTCTTTTCCTTTCCTTTCCTTTCCTTTCCTTTCCTTTCCTTTCCTTTCCTTTCCTTTCCTTTCCTTTCCTTTCCTTTCCTTTCCTTTCCTTTCCTTTCCTTTCCTTTCCTCTCCTCTCCTCTCCTCTCCTCTCCTCTCCTCTCCTCTCCTCCTGCAAGACTTATGCAATGATTTTAAAGTCTCTGAAAGTGGAAAGTAACCATGTTAAAGAATGATTCTTTGGTGCTCAGATGTGAATTTGTTTCCTAGCAGAGTAGTTACAGTTGTTGCTGACTATTGCTATCTAGTATCCTGAGGATGTTGCTGTACAAGTTGGGGAAGGGCAATAATTGGAGATGTGTAGCTAACAGTAGCTGAAGATGAAACAAAGAAATGGGATTTAGAAACTGTTCTTCACCATCATTCAAAGTTGAATTGGGGACCTTGAAGTTAGGGTTGCAGGTAAAAGACAGCTACAATGTTTTAAGGTAGTGTCACAACTGTGAGCCATCATATTGGTGCTTCCTGCTTGTCACAGATTTGAATCTCACTGAAATTGTTTAAGCAGTCTACAATGACCACATGAATCTGAGATACTGGACGTTGGGGATGTAGTGCAATCAGACATTTATCATTCAGCATTTTAATAACTAGGTGTTGTGCTTGCAGTTGTTTTTCCATTATCATGTTGCTGAGTTAAGGCACAGTTAAGGTGTGTTTGCATGCATGTAATAGATACTAGTGAGCTGCCCAGATTGGTTTTGTAACCCCTTTCATTGCCTCTGGTAAGGGCTCATAGCATCCCCCACTGACTTCAGACTCCCTAACCTCGAGTCTCTAATTCTAACCTTCCCCAAATCACTATGACTACGCCTAAACATGCCTTTGCTGCATCTCCAGTTCTGGATGGGGTTGGCAGCAGTGCTCAAAGTCCCTGTGCTAAATGCGAATGGAGGTGTGTGGTGCAGCCTGGACTAAGCAGTGTGGACTTCCAGTAAGATTTTGGAGGAGAGATGCCAATTTGTTCTTAAAGGACTGATTGGCTTGTTCAGTCAGCTCCTCTAGTTCCTGCCCTGCCTTTCCCTACCCCTCTGAGTGGTACCACTGCACTCTGGACAGGGAACCCACAGCTACAGGTTTTAAAGCTTCCGCATGGCTAAGTCAAGGGCTGGCAGATTGCAGGATTGAGGTAACCTTCATCTCCTGTGCTTTCAGGCCCTGGATTTGCATTCTGACTCCATTTCCCCATGCCTCCTGTCTTAGGATACAAGTCATTATCAAATATGGTTTAGTCTTATTTATTTGATATATGTGGTGTGTAATTATGTCCCTCTGTGAGTGTGCATATCCCAACCATAGGCCAGATGCAAAACTGTGGGGTTTCTTTTCCCTGCGCCCTCCATAGCACCTAAGCATCCCCAGCCAGTCATGTAGTTATCTTTGGCAGCAGCCTGATAAGATTAGGAAGCATTAGCCCTTTTAAAGTGGGCAACTTGAGGCAGTAAGTTAGAGAGGTAAAAAAAAAAAAAGGCTGTTATTTCTGCTTGCCTAAAGTGACATGCTTTAGGGATCTACAGGGCTGCTTTCTGCTCTGCTCCTGGGGTTGCAACATGGTGTTTTTTATGGCACTTCATGTGCTTTGACCCAAACTTAAAACGGCTTGGCTATTCTAGAGGGCAAGTTCAATGTGGAATGGTTTTGTTTGAGAAACAATTTTGGTTTTTGTCAGTAAGCATCTGCCTTACAATGGCATATTAAGGGCAACCCTTACTCTGGGTAGAGTTGGTAGTGGTGCCAGTTACATGGTCATCTCCTGTTTGGACTGGAACCTTCTGTTCAAAGTATATCTCTATATTGTATTCATTCATCTTTCATCCATAGCTTGAAAAATGCCACCAGTCCAGAAAGATCTTTGCACAATGTTATATGTTAAGTGTCTCTAAACTGTCAACAAAGCTCTTTACCGCAAGAAGGGGTCGCTAGTTCCTCATTTCTGCTGTGTGCAAAGAATATCAGCAGCTTAATTATGAAATGTGCTTGAAAGAGTTGTGTTGGGCTTAGCTCTGTTAGCTCTGTCTTTCTGTGACTACCTCTGTCATGACTAATCCCCAGGGTGAAGTATCACTCTGGGTGGAGAAGTGTAGGTGCCCTTCCTCTGGGACTGTGTCGCTACAGCACTTCTTGAGCTGTTGATTTAAGGCTTGTCCAAGTGAGGAGGTAGTCAGAGCAATTATTCATTTATTAAGTGGGTTGGGCTGTATGGGGAGAGGAACGCTTTAACTCTTGCAGAATGAACATACCCACAGGAATTTGTAGTGCAATGGCTCTACAAACTTGTCTGTCCATAGAAATCTTGCCAAAGAAGAGAGAGAAGGTGTTTTTGTTTTTTTTTTTTTTTCTTTTGTTCCGTGTTCACCTCCAAAGCTGTGTGATTGCCAAAGCAGTTTTGGTTGCTGCTCACTCCTTGCCCCTTTGTAACTTCTTCTCACAGAACAAAGTCGCCGTGATGACCTGGAGAGCCTGGGCTACGTGCTCATGTATTTCAACCTGGGCTCGCTGCCCTGGCAGGGCCTCAAGGCTGCCACCAAGCGCCAAAAGTACGAGAGGATCAGCGAGAAAAAGATGTCAACGCCCATTGAGGTGCTCTGCAAAGGGTACCCTTGTAAGTGCTCTGATCTTGATGGCTGTCTTGTCTGATAGCTCGCTCTCCTGCGGAAACTCTGTGGAGTTGAGTCCTGAAGGGTAATGCCCAGTAGGCCCAGACCCAGATGTGCTGCTGACACCAGTGATGAGAAGGATAAGACTGGTGGCAAAACTCTTCTGGTTCAGAAGTGGGAAGCATGTTTTTGTGGAGAGTCGAGCCTTGTGTTAGGAAAGGCGCAAGAGTATTGAGAGAGATCTGTAAGAGCTCAGAAACAATCTGGATGTGGGGTGGGCAGTGAGGAGAGCAAGTGTGCTGATGATGCTAAGTAACAGGGGTGAGGGCTAACTGCTGTGAATCACAGAAGTAACCAGCCAGTGGAGTAGAAAATGCAATTCTTTGTAGGTAAATGTGTCTGAGATAAGAAAGAAGGCTTGAGCCTTGTGTCACAGGCAGAATAGTAGGCTCTGAGCCCAGCAGCACCCCTTGACAATGAGCTGTTGCAGCTAAACAGTTCTGCGAAAGCATCAACTTTGCTTTTAGTGGCTACTGAGGAAAGCAGATCAGTGTTAGGAATTACTAGGAAAGAAAAGAAGCTCAAACAGCATTGATAAACATATTGTCTGCTTGTACCTGGCATGTACTCTATAGCTCTGGTCCATCCCTCTATTTCAGAAAGGATGTGGTAAAACTGGGGGCCAAGAAGGTGATCAGAGGTGAGGTGTTTTTCTGTACAAGCAGTAGAATTGCTGGAACTTGGAAACAAGATAATTGGAGAGATAATAGGAGTCTACACTTAGCTATGCCTCCAGAAATTTGGATGGGAACTGATTATTTGGTGACCCCAGCTCTTATAGTGGAAGAGAAACAAAGCTGGTTCCTGCTAGCTTCAAAACAAAAGAACCATCTATTCGCACAGCCAGTAGTAGACCTGTTGAACTTGTTCCCAGAAGATGTTGTGGATACTTAAACTTACAGGAGTTCAAGGAGAGATTGGACATCTATGTGGAAGAGAGATCCGCCGAGGGTTACTAAATAATTAGAAACCACATCCAGATCAGGAAGTTGCAGAGCTGACAGTAGTAGGTGGAAGCTGGGCTAATGCCAGTGAATATCAGACATGCTTGCCCTGGTCTTTCTTCTCTGTAGGCTTCTACTTTTATCTACTACTTAAGGTCTCAGCTGAGCTTCCCAAAGCTCACTTCCATCTTTTCTTTAGGCCTGCTTTCTCACCTCCCTTTCAGCAGGCTCTGTGACTTGCTACCTCTTCCTTGGAGAAGCAGCCAGAAAAAGATGCTTGAGCATCCCCTCTAGTGACGGGATGCGGTTGTCTTGGCGGTCAAGGCAGTGCAACTGTCTGTCAGGCTCTGTTTTCACCACACAGCTCTATGTTTGTGCCATCCTGGTCCAGCACGCTGCTGCTGCTGAAAGGTTGTGGCAGTTCTGTGGTGGGACCAGGGGGGTTGGATGGTGTTCAACAATCAACTGCTTTCTGCTCCCTCCAGCTGAGTTCTCGACGTACCTCAACTTTTGCCGCTCACTGAGGTTTGATGACAAACCTGACTACTCGTACTTGCGACAGCTCTTCCGCAACCTCTTCCATCGCCAAGGCTTCTCCTACGACTATGTTTTTGACTGGAACATGCTTAAATTTGTGAGTGTGGGGACAGGGCCAGAGGGACAGGGATTGATTCATGTCATGGAGATGTGGGAGGAGGGTTGGAAATTGCCTGCCATTTGTACTGAGCCCTGGTGAGCAGCTTGAGAAAGGGGACTAGGTAGAGTGAAAAGAAGTGAGATGTTTTGGTGGTGCTGACTGTGGAGCAGGGTCAGCTACTGTTCTGTTGGTGACAAGACAATGAGGCCCCCTCTGGGTGGAGTGGAAGATGGTGGGTGGAGATTTTGTGGTTTTGGGATGGAGCTCTGCTTTGTTGGCATGATGGAGCACTGTGTGTTTTTTGCCTTGGGCTGCTGCTGTCTCTCCTGCCTGACAGCCATGCACGACATGGGCGTTTCTCTCCTCCTCAGGGAGCAGCCCGAAACCCTGAGGATATGGATCGGGAGCGGCGAGAGCATGAGAGAGAAGAGAGGATGGGGCAACTCCGGGGCTCAGCCACAAGAGCACTGCCCCCTGGCCCACCAGCTGGAGCCACTGCCAACCGTCTTCGCAATGTCACTGAACCCTTGGCCTCCACCCCCACCTCCCGAATCCAACAGTCTGGTGAGTGGGGTGGGAGAGCTGGAGGAGGGATAACCTCCTGGAAACCAGCAAAGCTGTTTGACTGATGCTCTTGTCTCTTGTTTATCTGCCCCAATAGGAAACACGTCCCCCAGAGCAATCTCAAGAGTGGACAGGGAGCGGAAGGTCAGCATGAGGTTACACCGAGGAGCTCCTGCCAATGTCTCCTCTTCTGACCTCACAGGGCGGCAAGAAGTGTCACGGATTTCAGCATCACAGGTGAGTCCCTGCTGTGATGTTCATGGCCTTGGCCTGGATATTCCAGAAGGGCTTACGGACCCCACAGCAGTTTTTCCCTGACGTTCTGGAGCTGACTTGAGCCTAAAGCTTGTGGAGTGGTGAGGGTAGTGATACAGAGTTACACCTCTGCCCTTCAGTTCTGTGTTTTCTGGAAGCAGTGCTCAGTACTGGTGTCTGAGCCCTGCTTTGCTTGGAGTAAGCCTTCAGCTGGTTGTCTTCCAGACTGCAGTGGTTTGGAGAAGTGGAACAGTAAACTCTGGGAGCGGAGGTGTCCTGTGAGAAACAGTCAGTCTCTGTGTTCTGGTGTCCTTCGTGCCTTTCCCTCCCACTTACCTGTCCTTCTTTTGTAGACAAGTGTGCCATTTGATCACCTTGGGAAGTGAGGAGCAATTGCCACTGGACCAGTGTTTGCTTAGGTGAGCTTGTCCTTCCTTGCGCTGGAGATCCCCTAAGGAGGGAATTGATGGCACTGGGGATTAGCCTAAAGCTCTGATGTTGTTGTGGGGGATCTGTACGTTTCCTTTCCCTTTGCCTTACTTTGAGATGGGGTTTGGTTTCAGAGGGAAAAGTAAGGCTGGCTGCCAATGCCTTAGGGAAATGGATTATCTTGGGTATTCATAGCCAAGGTAGCTTCCATTTCTCCAGGAGGATAGGGAAGGCAGAGAAGGTGCTGGGCTGGGGACCCATTTCCTTAGGGACTATGAAGTACTTCTCTCTGGTAGTGTGATAGTGTTGGGGAAGAGGGTGCTGAGCTCACAGTGAAGTGTGTGAGAACTTGCACAGCTAGTGAGTGCCGCCTCTAGAGAGAGCAACTGTAGCTGGACAAGGTAACTCCAAGGGGTGTCAGGAATGTGTGTAGAAGAAAGGGACGATTTGTTTTGTTACACTGCAGTTGGTGTTGGAAGTTCTGTGAAGAGCTTTTTTCCTAATGTTCTTTTTATCTCTTTCTAGTGTCTTCACTGTATTTTTCTTTTAAAAAACAAAAAAACCCAAACAAAAACCTAAAAAAAGAAGATATTTTAAAAAAGCAACAAAAAAAACCCCCGACAGAATTTCTTTTTGCCAATGATGAGGAGTCGAGCTGTGCCCCCGCGCTGCTGTGAGCCGTTTCGGAGAGGGCCACCTGCATCCCTCAGCGTGAGCGCCTCCAAGAACCTGACAACGCGGGAGCTGTGTGGGAACACCTCCGCTGCCCCACCCTGGTCCTACCATTGCCCTCTCTGGCTGCCCCCAGCTCCCTCTCCTGACTCCGTGCTCCTGGTTTTTGGTTTCTCTTTTTATTTTTACCTTATTTTATTTTTCCTCCCCTTCCTCTTGGATATCTTCTGCTTTTACTTTTTGTTGTTTGTTTTCAAATCATATGGTTTCTAGCCATGGAAATTTAAACTTTGCTCTCCTTTTTTCTGGGGGCAGGGGATTTGGTTTGTTTTAAGTTTTTTGTGGGGTTTTGGTTTTTGTTTTTTTTTTTTTTTTTCCCAGGAGCCTTGTGGGCCAGGAGAGAATCAGATTCCAGCCACATTTGCTGGTATAAGTCTGATTGTTATTATTATAACAGATTTTATTTCCTCAAGCATTAGATGAATTTTAAGGTGTGAGGGGACTTGTGGCAATGGCTTAATCATTGACTCGGGCTTCCTTTCCTCGGGTGGCTTCTCTGCAGTTTCTTTGTTGTTTCAACTGTCAGGAGAAGTGACAAGACTTCCCCAATCCAAGTAGTCCTCATGCGTCGAGGGATCGCTATGGAGAGGCACCTGGTTCAATGGAGGATGGGAATGCTGGAGCTGAAATACAGGGAGACGAGAACTCACTTCCTATCCTTGCAGCGGGGTCTTTTTTTCATCTGGCTGTGCGTGTCTTTTCTATTTTTTATTTTTAATTTTTAATTAAAACTTGTTTTAATTCATGCGGAGAGAGTGTGGGACTTGAGGAGAAGAGAGGAGCACAATGGAAACTGGAGTTTGGTGTTCTTTCGGAGCGATGGCTCTTGCTCTCTCCTTCCCTCATGCAATTCCAAGTAAGATCCACCATACATGCACAACCCCTTCCTGCCCTCTCCCCCTGTCTCCCCCCCCTCCCCCCCATT
>VXBZ01008850.1:629-33430 GCA_013399135.1 Heliornis fulica | reverse complement strand
CCACCGCATCCCCCCCGCCTGGCCTCCACACAGCCCCCCACACACACCTCCGCCTCGCTTCCCAGCAGCTCCCAGTACAGCTCCCACAAACCGCCCCCGATAGCGCCCACGCAGTTCCCTCCCGCTCCAGAACATCTCCCCGGTGCAGCCCACACAGCCTCCCCATGCCCACTCTCCCCCACCCCGCTGTTAAAGCTTTCCAGCGGCAGTGGGTAGGGGTCACGTCTGCAATTTCGTGTGTGGCCCCGGGCAAGCTGGCCCCAGAACAGACCCCAGCAGGGTGGTGGGTGCCAGGCTGGTGTTTGTGGGGCCTCCTCTGGTTCAGGCTGGATGGACAGACTGACGGATGGACAGACTGAGAGAGGTCAGTCTCTGTGCGTGTGCTGATGCGGTAGGTGTGTGAGAAGGCTGTTGCTGTGCCTGTGTGCTCCTGTTTCTCAGGTGAGTTATGATGGGCCTTGTCTGGATGCTCACGGTGGCTTGAAATTTCAGTTGCTCCGTGAGGTCTAATTCAGTCTCTTGGCCACGGCAGCGGGTAGCGGAAGGAGAGCTTTGGAAGAACGTGTGTGTGACTGGTTTCTGATGAATTGTGGTCCAGGAAGGGGACTGGAGGGGTTTCAGGGACAGTTCTTCGAAAGCTGCTAGAAACACTGCAAAGCTGTGAAGAGTGGGAGGAGGAGGAGGATTGGGAGATCTAGAGGAAATACTTAAGATGGATTCTGCTTACAGAAAGTTTGTTCTTGCTACATAGGGAACTTGAACAGAAGGAATTATTGAAGATACAGACAGGCTTCTCCAAAGAAAAGACTTTATCTCTGTTGAAGAGAAAAATTGACGGCACTGATCAATAATAGAGCGGAGGCTAACAGGATGAATAGAATTGTCTCTTTCCTGTCCTGCAAGAAAACGAGAACAATCAATGAAAATGTAATAAAGCATACATCCCGCTGGCAAAGACTTGTTTGGTCGGGTTTTTTTTAATAAGGCAGTTAACTCTTCCTTTGAATTTGTGTTCCTGGAAGTTACCCTTGAGTCTAAGAGTTTAGCAGCCTCCCTAAAAGGGACCAGAGATTTCTCTAGAAAGGTTCACATTGTTAATGTTTTTAATACCAAAGGTTTGTGTTTTTACGATACTTTTACAAAAAATAAACTCTCACTCTTAGGATGGTTGCCAAGTTCAAAACAATAGGGCTTTTGGGAGAGCTTTGCTTGTGGTGAAGGTATTCCACAAAGGCCTACTTCAGGGTGGGTTTTTTTCCCACCATTGTCCCCAGGAAAAATGGGCTTCTAATCTGCTCTGGTCTAGTGGAGAAGTTTTTACATCCTTAATACCATTGTTGTTATGGTTGTGCCATAAACCTTAAGCGGCATGCGTGCAGCAGGTGGCTGCCTCCGCATCTGGAGCAGAAGCAATGTGGTCTGGCCATGAAACGGTTGGGAAAACATTGCTACTAAAGTTAGTGCTTCAGTGGTGTGGGAAGATGGTTTTCTTTGTGTTCTGCTTGGGTCTCCCAGTCAGTTCAGAGTGCTAAATGGGTTGTGTTTGGAAATGTGGGGCAAAGGAAAGAACATCTCTTAATCACTCGGGCAGCTTTTGGACTTTTATTTGTCTGTCTCCCTGGGGAAGGTTCTTAGACATGCACAAGCTGGTCAGAAAATAAAGTTCAACATGACTAGCTGGTTTGACATAACAAGAGCCTTCTGAGCTGGCAGAAGTCTCTTGTTTTTGAAGGAATTTTATTATATAATATTTGAAGGAATCCAGTTAGAAATCTGCCCTGTTCTCTGTCAGATGTTTTGCCTGTTTGCTGGTAGCAGGCTGGGAGATGAGCTTTTGCTTGTGGGATTAGGCTTCTGTTCTCCTTGTTGATAAATAAAGGGTGAGTTGCTAGTGGGTTTTTTCCCCACCTCAGTTTAAAAGTTAAATAAATTATATCTTCTCCCTGCCACTCTCCCCGCCTCCCCCCCCCCAAAAAAAAAACCCCTCTCTACCCATTTCTACTTCTGAGTTAATTAAAACATCTAATAATCATGTTTTGACTTAACAACCTTTTTATTTCCGTATGATGGAACTTACCCTTCTCCCTGCTCCCCTCCTGTTTTGAGTCTGTTTAATTGACTTATGTTTGCAGCGATGGAGATGAGCTCTGCCTGCTCCTGCTAGCAGAAGTGCCTGTTTCATTTTTCCAGCAGCTCAAAGGGTGTCTTTGAGCTTTTGCAGCAGTGGCTGGTAGGAGCAGTGAATTTCTTGGGGGAATGTTTGTTATTTGGTCCTAACTGCTTCAAGAGCCTGGTGTTGCATTGGATGAAGGATTGAAGGTTGAGGCGAAATAGGAAGCAGCAAATCGGACTTCTTGATTCTGGAGGGCTGCTGCTGTGTGTAGCTTTCCCAAGGTTTTCAGGCTAAAATTGAAGAAGTCAGGCTTATACAGTAGCGGTGAATGTACAGGTTGGACTATGCAGATTCAGGAGGCTAGTACAGCCTCAGAGAGTAATTGCACTTAGCCTTTGCACAGTAGAGCTTTCCTGGTATGCAACCGCTGCTAGCTATCTGCCTAGCAAAGCTACTGTGTGTCATCGAACAGCCAGGGCTGGAGCAGGAGATTTTCTCTGGTTAAGAGCTTGTGATTGATTGTGCTCGCCAAGACCTTGGCAAATGGAGGTGTAGCGAAAAGTGTTGTTTGGCTTTTGTGTGTGGACTTGGCTGTCCATTTGCTTGAAGCAGAGCGGGTGGGTGTGTGTTGTGTGCTGTTCTCCTTTCTACCCAAACTCTTTGGGGTTTGCTTTCTTGTGCTGGAAGAGTGGTTTCCTGCCAAGATGTTACACCCTTTGAGAACACTTGGGACTCTGTGTTTCAGTTTGATACTGTGATAAGATGGATTAAAACATTTAGTCAAAATAACCATAGAGTGTGATAGCACTTGAACTGGAAACACCCTTCTGAAAGAGATTTTGGTTGTGTTTTGTGTTTGTGGGCTTTTTCTTTTTTTTTCTTTCTTTTTTCTCTTCCCTTACTGACTTCTTTTGGTGAGAGCAACTGGACATGTGTTAAGAGCAGCAATTCTCAAGGGAGGTTTTGGAGGTGAAATTCTGCTAGTGAGCTGCAGCCGCCCTCCAGGAATCTCACCGCAGAATCTTCCTCCTTCTAGGAAGAGGCAGGGTACTGGAGCACTTGCTCATAGCCAGGTCCTCTTTAGTCTTTCAAAATCAGCTCAATCTCCATGGGGTTTTGGTTTGTGATTGTGTAATGTGCCTGTGAAGGCAACAGAGCAAGCTGTGTCAATGGAAGGAACTGTGCTGTACCTGTGTGTGACTGACCAGGTTGTTATATAGCCACCACCCCTGCCCATGGCATAATTTACACTAAACCTGAAGTGGAAATAACTTACATGCTCTACTGCAGCACTGAATGTCCTTTATCCGCAGAGTACCTGATATATGTCTGCCTCTGGATTGAAAGGCTGGGAATACTGCTATTATTGTATTACAGTCACAGTGTCTGGGAGTCTGATCATACTGTTTGAAGATGATGTATAATGGGGAGTGACCAAGAGCATAGAGAGATGTGTCATGGACTCAGGTTGGGGTTGTTTTTTTCCTAAACCAGAAGTGTTCTTCTCTGCCAGAGTATTTTGTACATCTGGCCCCTGATCAACTCGGCTGCAAAAAGGTAAAAAAAAAAGTGTCTCTGGTTCAGTAAAGAAAATGACTTGCAACATGTTATCTAGTATAGCAGCAAGGCTGAAATAATACCTTTAAAAGCTGACCTTGCTGGCCTATTGTTCCCTCCCCAGGCTGGGAAACATGACATTGATGCTATTGGAGGCTGCTGAGCTGATTGCTTGGGAGCCTGCAGTTGCCTGGTCACCTCCAGCACAGATCCAGCCTGGGCAGCAGCACTGTAAATAGCTGTCCTTCTGTCCAGGTCATTTAAAATTAACCTGGACAAGCCAGGCACCTGAGGAGGCAGATAGGGGAGAGTGAATTTCTCCTCATGGCTCATTGTATCTTGTATCTCTTGCTAATTTTGCTAAGAAAGGCTGGATAAGTGTTGGGTGAAGTTATTTGCAACTACTTCTCACATGGCAGTTGGGGTTGACCTCTCTCCTCCAAATTCTTTGGACTTCCAGACTTTTTTTCCCCTCTCCCAGTGACTTTGTGATGGCACTGGTTTTATAGCAGAGTTTTAAGTTAGAAATTATTCATATAAATTCTCATTTAGTCAACTTCATGCAACGATAATTTAATATTACAATGTCTGGAGAAATTGGTTTGAGGTTTGGGTTTTGTTTGGTATTTTTTGAGTACATACACTCACAGGCAGTTGCTTGGTTGTGCACCTTTCTGTATAGAAAAAAATGCATTGCTGTTGCTGACTTGTGGGCTAGAGAGGAGGGTTTTCAGAATCACCTTGAGCTGTATTTTTGTAACTGTTTTCATCCACCAGCTCCTAACAGTATCAGTGACTTCTCTGCAGACCTCTGTGATCAGCTTCAGTGACGAGTGTCCTTCTCTAGAGACATTCAAGACTAATCTGGACATGTTCCTATGTGATCTAGTCTAGATGATCCTGCTCGGGCAGGAGGTTTGGACTGAGTGATCTTTCAAGGTCTCTTCCAGCTCCTGATATTCTGTGGTTCTGTGACTAGTCAGGAAAAGGTGAGCAGCTTCTAGCCACTCTGGTGGCCTACGTAGCCTTCCACAGAAGATGCTGTGCAAGGATTTTGATTTTTCTTGATGGAGTAGCAGTGCAGGAGAGAAGTGTGGAGAGGGTCAGTGTTGAACAGGAGTAATGAAATTAGGAGTCTGCACTTTTGGTAATTAACAAGAGAATGTATGTATGTGTTTTATGTCCAGAATTAACCAAACAACAACCCAAACCCAAAAGTAAACAGTTCAGATGTAATTTTAGCAGTAACAGAATGGCTTCATAGTGAGTGGCTTTGGGTACTTTGTTGGGAATCATCATTTTTAGTTCTGTAGTGCTCATCACTGCTGCATATTTGCATGAGAGATGATTGCTAGAGACATCATATGTGCCATCTCCCTCATGTGCACTGCTGTGTGATTGCCCAGGCTTGTGATAAGATGTCTGTCTTTCTTGCACATTTAATCGCTAAAATTAAGTACAGATCTGGTCTGATAGATTCTGTACGTCATGTTCTGTGTGGAAAAGTATGCTCTAATACAAAAAAAGCCCTCCCTTCATATGTGACCGCTGCAAGTTCTGCGACTTTCGGTCCTGCTGTGGAGTTTGACTTCCAATTCTCCTTAGAGTAACTGTACACCCTGTGGCAAGTTTAAAACTGTTGTCTCCTCCATCTCAGCACTTGGAGGTGGGGAAGGATGAGTGCAAGTGGTGGTGGTGGAGTAAGTTCTGATTTGACATTGTTCTTGAGGATTTGGAAAACTAAATGCAAACTTCCGCTGTCGTGCTGGACACCAGTGTTTACAACACGTCCTTTTTCTCATAATTTCTTTCCCCTCTGCCAGCTGCAGAATGTCTTTGTAGTCCCTCTGTGTTTCCCTCCTGGGACCAGAGGGCTTGACTGGTTTGTGTGGAGTGGGACTGACAGGAATAAGGAGAAGGGACGCAGCATGTGTGTGCTTAATTTTGCTCTTGAAAGGAAGATTGGAAGGTCGGGGAACATCCCTTCTCCTCCTCTCCCTCCCCCTTTCTCTCTTTTTTTCCTCCCTTCTTCCAAAAAAAAAGGAATTGGATGTTGGATGTTGACCTACAGCAGTGTGGGTCAGTCCACACACAAAAAAAATAAAAAGAGGATGGGGGAGGAGGGCTGTGTGAGTACAGCGAGGCAACAGGAATTAATAGAGCAGAAAAAAAAAACTCTGGAAAGAGGAGTGCAGGGTTGGGGATAAAAGGGTTTCATTGTTGATTCCAAGTTTTTAAATGGAGATGGCAAGCTGCTCTCCCTTTGGATGGCTGTATGGGTTAGCAAAGTGGATGAGGGCTGTGTAAGCTGGAAGTGGAGAAGATTTTAGTGGTATTCTCAAAGTTTTATTTCCTCAGTATGAGAAAAGAAGTTGCATGGCCTTGTTGAAGGTTAAATTGTTTGTGTGCGCGGCATGCTCTTATGTGTGCGTAGGCGTCAGATCATCTCTTGAATATGGTTTAGTGGGTGTGTACACTGCCCTATGGTTTGGGCCTCCTGGGTGCCTGACTCCTCTACGTTCTGCTTCTGAGGATGAATGGTCTTCCTGCGCTGCTCGTGACGATGCTACTGGTTTTATGTCCTGGTGACACTTTCCTCTTTGTTTCACTGACTATACTGACAGATGTTTTGGAATTTGTGACCATGCAAAATCTCTTCAGTGTTCAGATTGCTTACACCTCTGGAGAAGCAACGTGAGAAACTGTATTTGGATCTGAATTTATTGTGCAGAGAGAGAGTCATGCATGAAGCTGCTACAAAACACAGCAATTGTGGATTCGACCACTGCATGTCTTTGTAAATCTTGGCAAATGACCATCTTCTAGCTGAGAGCGTTATTGCTCACGTGTGTTTGGGGTTACATGTGTATGGAGGGTGTGATTTTTTTCATTGACTTGAGGTTAAGAAAGCTTTGCCTGGCATGAAGAGTAAAATCTGGATGAGTCACACTAGTTAAACTTGCATGCAGGGTCACATATATAACTTATAGATTTCAGGAATGCTGCTGGAGAGCTTAAAAATGCACTGCTGGGACCTTTTCTTGTCTCGTATAGCTAACTGAGCTAGATGCCTCCCCAGAGAGCAAAGGCAAATTAAGAAGTAATAAATTTAAAAGCATTTGATTTATTTCTTTTATAGCTATCACTAATTTGAGCTGCACTAGTGGCTCTCTTACTGTATGGCATTATGTTATTTTGCCCTGACTCTTCCTCCTCCTTTTCCTACTTTTTGCCAGATCAGCTGGTGATGGGGGTTGAAAAGACCTTAAATCCATTATGAATTTGAAATATACATCCAGCACAATGGAAGGAGCTGATCCCAACTGGCAGTTCTAGCCATTCTTATAATTAAAATAGTATAAAATAAACCTTGAACTCTTTTGTCACGTGTTCTTGTACACCTTGTAAGTCTAAAGGACACTCAGAAAACTGTAAAGCTCCACCACAGCTCTGGCTTGTGTCCTGAGAGATGCAAAAATTCAGACTTTTAAGTCACCTGCCACATGGTACTTCTACATTGGCCCATTTGGGTCCAGGATAATTTAATGGAGAAACTCTTTGGGGAATAAGAAGCTAAAAGGGGACTGGAACATGATTCTGTGATACTTTAACAGCAACAAAATTCAGCACGGTGGATATTTGAAATTACACCAAGTGTAGTGCAGGTTTTAAGGAGGAGCAATTTCTTACCTTGTTTTCTGGGAGAACCTTGCAGCCAGGTCGTGCTTGTTTTGTGGGATTGTATCTTATAGAGCAGAAGAAGGCTTAGCGGTTAAGACTCTTTCATGGGATAAGTTTGTGTATCATTCTTTGCTCTCTCAGCAGTTTAGAAATGAAATACTTTTAGCCTCAGAGGAGATGATCTATTTTAAACCACAGATTGTGTTTGCAGATGGTAGAGAACAGCTTCAGAGTCATGTCGTTTGGGGTTCCTTTCCTACCAACATCAGGGCAAAGCGTGTGTGCTGTCACCAGGCAGAGAGGGTCTTGCTGAGAGCAGACAGCCCAATTCTCCTTTACTAGGCTCTGTGATTGAATACATGTTCAGAAGTACCTCATGGGACTGCAGGACCAAGCTTCAAAGTTTTTTTCCCCTCCTTTTACACAGCTTTTGTTGTGCCAAAAATGGGAGTTACATATTTATGTTTGTTTATCTTTATGATGAAGTAGTTCCTCCTTGGTGGTGACATTTTCCATGCCCCTATGAAAACCAAAAATGAAAGGGTTTTTTATTTCACTTGTGCCACATCCCTTCTGCTTACTGCTCTGAGTTTAACATGGGGCAGCTTCTTCCACTGAAAATAACGTTGGATACAGAAGGCCTCTGTTTCCAAAAGATATGGGAATGGCAGTCAGCTCCCGAGCAAGCATTGCTGTGCTGCTGTTTCTCTGGATGCAGACCCTGCAGACACATCCCCACTAGCTTTTCTCTGGTGGGGTGTCTATAGCAGAGCCGGACCCCACGCAGGTTGGAGTCCTTTCCCTATCGTTGAATCTCTGCAGTGGCATGTTGTGTCTCTACGTTTTTATCAGGATAGTTATCTTCATATAAATAGCACATGCTTTGCTTTATTTTCTCCTCCTTTCATTGAGAGTAGACTGTGATACTGCTTAAGTGCTCTCAGAAGAACTGTTGGGTAAGTTTAAGCTAATAGTATGTTGGTGTTTAAATAGTGCTTTAGCAGTGCAAGGTCCTGTCTTGCTTGAGTGAGTGTAACTTGTAATAGCATCTGGGCAGTAACACGTAATGGCTTGCTGGTGACAGGGATGACATCTCTGTCTTTACACATCTGGGGTTGCTGGGTGCAGACCTGAGCAGTGCTCCACGCTTCATGTATAATCCATACAGGAATTGTACCAGCTGATCCAGGTTTCCTGTGGAAATACACCTAAAACCACACCCAAAAAGTGTTTACCCAGATGTACTTTTCCGCGTGTGTGTTTCCAGAGTTTAGTGGTTTTCCTGCCGATCCTGGACCTGTTAGGGATGTGCTATATTGTAGGATACCTCCGGGGGGAGCAAGATAGTCAGTTGGAGATGGGGAGAGCTTCAAGAGTGAAATGTAGCAGTATTGAAATGTTTTCCTTCGATATATTTAGGAGAGCCCTCCGGAGAGGAAGAATAATTTGTGTGCAAGTAACTTTACTCTTCTTTAAAATGGAAGCGATGGGGTGGAGGTAAAAGAGATGGGCACAGGAAACAGCATATGGCAGAAGAGGGACAACTCTTCAACATGTTGGGTTGGTCTGGTCTGCACTGCATTGGTAATTCAGGTTTGATGTGCCATATGGTAATTAATGTCAAGTGCCTTCCTCATGGTTTGGTACCTTGCAGTGCTGGGAACTGAGCAGACAGAGAACAAAACAATAGTTGTCCCAAGGACCTTAAAATGCACAAGAAGTGAGAGACAGACAGCTGGGAGGAGCACGCAGCAAAGACAGCATGCATGCAGCCAGCAGCATGACCGTCGTCAGGTTGTTGTACAGCTAGAGGAGTAAAGTGGGACAACGGAGAATATCAAGGTGGATATGGAATGGCTTTGTGGCCTTGGAAAGTACCTTTCCCCCAGGGTGTGAGGAGGCAGGAAGGTGTGTCTTGTGGCACTGACATGAGCTTCGGTGGAGGTGGGTGTCCAAGAAACACGTATGAAAACACATTCATTGTGTCAGGTAAGAGGGACCTGCTTACACCAGGGTGCTGGAGCTGCAGCTTGTTGAGGCAGCATGTTCGCTGCTGCGATGTGCTCCCGGGCACCACCTTTGCTGGAAGTTGTTCTGAGGATGTGCTGGGTTTGTGTCCCACCCCATGGTGGGGAAGAGGCATCTCAGAAACAAGGCCGACTAAGGCAATTGCTGTAGCCAGTCCTCACACTGCTGTGTTTAACAAGGCAAAAAAGGGGAGCTAGTGAACTCTGAGCTGCTGGTAGTGAATGAGCTGAGATCCTCTCACCTGGTTAAGGCTCCTGTCAGCTGTTCTAGTATCTATTTCTTAAATACAGTACATAAGTAAGATATACATAGTATATCTTATGGTTTTAGCTTCTTGCATACAGTAGATTTTCATAATAGCTTCGTGCACTGACTGCTTCTACCTGTCACTAGAAATGGCACGTGGGACTTTGGGAGATTAGAAGGAGTAATTTGTAAGGTATATTGTTAATTTTGCAGATTCAGGAGCACAGTGTTCCTTTGTGTTTCACTGGTAAGGAGTATGAACTGCAAACTGATTTTTACACCAAGAAAAAGTATAAACTGACTAAAAAGTTGGCCTGATGGGCAGATCTGAGGAACAGGGGAGTGGGAGGAACTCTGAGGAATAGAATTGGGGTAGAAGACGTGGAACATGTTTAAGGCAGTTTGTACATTTTCTTTCAGAACACAGTGCTGGAAAGAGTTACTAGTTTTGGTGACTGAATTAGAGGGGATCAGGTGAAGAATGATGTGTAATTATGTAATTAATGACAGGTGATGTGTAATCGCAAGGGGGCAGTGTTAAGGTTACATACACAACTTGAACTTGTAAGTGTCCTTGCTTCTGAACATGTAACCCTTGACACATCAGAATGCTTGCTGATCGCTTTTTGCTGTTTCAGCTTCTTTTAAAATGAGTGCAGAGAAGAGAAGGAATTCCCTTTCAGATGTTCAGTTCTGCTGACATCATGGGCGCTATAAGTTCCTTGAACTTTAGGAAGGGCTTAGCAGCTTCCTCTCTTGCATAGCTTCCGAAGTGCGCTGAGATGTGTGGGATCGCAGCTGGCTGGACTTTATTTAGAGCTTGGTTGACCACAGGTGCCTCTGCTCTGATTTCAGTTCAGATGTACCCTTTGTGAGCTGAGAGGAAGCACTTTCAGCACTGTGAGTGTTCAGTTGCTTCAGAACTCATTTGGGTAGAAATCCCTCTCTTCTCAAAGCAATAGAAACTTTGCTACCTTGTGATATCTCTATCCAGCCTTCATCTCACAAATTTGTAGGTATAGTATAGATACTGTAATTAATATGTGCATGTATGGTTTGAAACTCAAAGGTCAGCAGTTACGTGTCCTGTACTGAGCAGGACTAGAAAGGAGTTACCCATCAGTGTGTGCAGTTATGGAAAGCTGTAACTCAGAGCAGGAATATTTTTGAGAAAGAATGGCTGGAAAGAATGAAGAAAAGCCAAGTTTGGTGATTATTTTGTAAATTAAACCTTAACAGTTGTGCAGCTCCCTCTATAGTAAGATAATACCTGCTTAAACAAATCTGGATATTGCCCAGGATTTGCATTTGTTCTCTTCCTGCTATGGATAAAGCAGAAATGCACTGGAATGTGGCATAAATAACATCAGAGGAGTGTGGTGCAGGCGCGTGGGTTGGAAAAGCCTGTGCTGGAGGAGCTGTTCGCGCGCCTTGGCGTGAGTGTGGAAGTGATTGTCTCGTGGCCCTCTGCTTTTACCGGTGCCTGTTCCCTGGTTCATGCTGTGGCTTCAGGTGAAGCAAGGCTGGGGCCCTTCATCTGTGGCTGGATGTTCTATTCCATGTTCTGCTGTGACCTGTCACTGAGTGACAGATGTGTCCTTCCCTGCTGCAGCTGTAAACTGTGGTGATGGATCCTTGACCTTTCCATAGCTCTTTCCATCTGCTGATCTTAAAAGGCCCATGTAAGAGCTACATCCTCTGCTTTTACTGAAAGGGCATCCCAAAAGCTACTGGGAGGTTTTCAGGAGGAGGCATTATTATGCTTTTCCCCTTGATAACCACATCTTTGCTACAACTGCATCAGAAGCAGCTTTTCTAGTGGACAGAACCAGTGCCTGCTGGCTCGTGATCATGGTTTAAGTGGATTATCTTCCTCCAGTCCAGAGGTCACATTAGAGCCTGCTTACAACCAAACGGAAAATAATAGCTCCTTTAGATCTTAGACATTCAAAAATTTGTTCCACAGAAAGAAAATAGCTTTTCATGCAGAAAAATGACCAAGGGTTGTGCTGCTTTGAAATGTTGCATACCCTTGTGTTCTGGGGGTGTGATCATGGTTCAGCTGGCTTTTAAAAGCTGTTGGGGTTAAATTCATGATATGTAGAAAACAGTGCAAAGTTAGTAGAATTAATGACAGGCTGGGTAAGTGTACCATGCCATACAGTGCTTGGTAAAAGCATCGCTTCTTTCTAGTGAGGAGAGCTTTCAGTGCATATCCTCCAGTGAAGGTGCTTTGGGCTGAGTGTGGCGTTCAGAATGGCAGTAGAAGAGGTGAGGATTGCTTGTTGAAGGAATGAGGATGCTTTCCCTTCTCCTCTGCTGCACAGTGACACTTTGTGGAGCGTGTTCTTGTTGCCTGCTGCTGCTTGCTCTGCTGCCTTACAGATGAAACCGTAAGACCAAGACTGTGACTTTTTGGGACACAGCAGAATAGCCAGTGTTCTTATGGAAAGTACAGCTGTTAACTTAGGTGTGCCTGTCATCTTCCAGTGTGGGTGACTTAAATACTTCCTTCTGATCTCAGGTGAATGCTCTGTTCATCTTGCTCTTAAGTATTTTTATGCAGAAGTGTGGTGACAATGGCAGTGTTTCATGATCTCAGGGAAGCTGTGTTGTGAGTTGTAGAGAGGTTCGCGTCATTTGTTGTGTCATGAGGGGTGGCAGTGGGAGACTTATCCAGGTCCTGTTCGTAAGGCATATGAACAGCCTGCTGAAAGGTATGTGAGAGACTCAAAGTGCTGTTATTGTTACGCTCCTGAGTCTTTTCAGCTGGGTTCAATTCCTTTTTGGTTCTTTTCCTTGACAGGTCTTGGCTCGTGGGTAGCCCTTTGACAGTCCCAGCTGGAACCTCACACCGAAAGGCACCATGATAGTGATGACTGATGTCACTGCAGCCCCCAGATTGGGGTCAGCTGCCACCACTCCAGCTGTGGCTCCCAATTTCTCCTGGATGCCAGAGGATGGCAGCCCCACAGCTGTGGAGCAACCAATATTCCTCATGACTACTGCTGCTCAGGCCATCTCAGGTTTCTTTGTATGGACAGCTTTGCTCATCACCTGCCATCAGGTAAACGCTCTCACTTGTACTTCATATCTTATCCTCACATGGAGAAACACGTATGATTCCCTGGCATGTCTCTGTCAGATACAGCTGTGTGATGGGGGTGTACAGGCTCTGGAGTGGTACCAAGACCTCTTCTTTGGGGCCTAATGTAATATCCGTGCCATTGAAGACAGCAGCTTTTACATGAAGGGCTTGTTCTGCCCAGGTTCAGACCATTTCTGTAGTGTAAATGGAGAGGAAGCAAACCCTTCAAAACTAGCAGGTGTAAAGCATTTGGCCACCTCTTGAGTGTCTGCAGAAAGGTGTGTTATCTCAAGCCACCCTTTCCCAGGTCTTGTAGCTGAATGTAGCCATGTTGTTACTGTGCTGGCTGTTAGCTAAATAATCATGGTCATCTGTTGTTTGACATAATTCCTTTGATCTCGTGTGCCAGTGGATTCCAGGGGCTGAACTCAGCTGCGGAAAAGGAGTAGCAGGAAATGTTTTATTTTAATTTTTTTTCTCCTCCCCTCTTTCTGGGGCAGGTGTCCTGGGAGCCAGAACAAGTCAAACCCCGCATCCTGTTCTGTACCTCTTTCATGTGGTTGTCATGTGAACTGAAAAACACAGTGGGGAAATGCAAGTCCTGTTATTTATCAACCTGTATTTTGTACCTGTTGGTCTGTAGATTCCAGAGTGCTGACTAGGATCTAGAAAACTACAGCCTATTGATGGAATACAGGGGCTAGTGAAGTTCAGAAGTGAATTAGTCACCAATGAATAACACCTGCAGTTTCACTGGCTTGGGTAACAATTACAAATACCATGGATCCTCCCGTTTCAGAGTGCAAATTGATTACCCACTGGGGGTAGGAAGAAACCTTTCCTCGGCGGTGTAGCATTGCACAGTTAGGCATTAGTGCCCTTCTCCAAAGAACGCAATGGAGGTCAGGGCCAGAGAGGCACCGCTGAGTGGAACACGCTGTTGTCCTGTTACAAAGCAGCAGTCCTGTGCTGTCGCAGGCACGTGGATCGCAGGGCTCTTGTGACATCCCAAGGGCAAAGTCATCTGAACACCAGTGTCAGCTGTCCCTATGCTGCGTGAGGTGTGTCATTGGGATTTTCACTAGGAAAAAAAATATCTCTTAAGGTTTTTTAGTTTATTTTCAACCTGTTCTCCAGTAATTAGGCTTTTGTGAGTTCTGTGTGGGATACGGAGAGGAGACAGAAGTGTTCTGAGCCCTTAAGTTGGTTTTCACCAGATCTGGCCAAGAGGCAAGGAGAGAAGAGCAACAGGCACCTGGAAAGAGACAATCCCCTCTCCTTTCTGAAGGAAAAGTGAGGGCATCAGTGTGTGCTTTGCTAGACCATGGAGAAACCTCACAGCACTTCCAAATGTTGAGTGAGGCTTCAGACAAATGGTTGTGCTTCCTCAGGCAGCAAAGTTGGTCAGTCATGAGGCATGTACATAATAAACTAGCTGTTATTAATCCCAGCAGTTGGGGCAGCAGCTGGGTGAGGGCTGTTGTAGGAAGGCCTTGCCTTCGGAGAACATGCCCTCTGCTGGCTCCATGGCCGACAGAGTGTACCTGCAACTCGTGCTGAAGCTCTGACCTTGCTATTAGGAGTGGTGTTCATCTTCAGAGTATGCTTGTGGTCAATACCTGTCCCAGGAGATGGGTATTCTGTGAAAAAGCATCTTAGGTGTGAGATTTAGTGACGTCGGGCAAACTGAGCAGTGGGAGAAGGCAGGGTGGGGACATTGCAGTCCCCTTAGCCAGCGACTTAGGGGGATCAACAGGCAGTCAGCAAAGTAAGTGATGTGGCTGCCTGGTTCCTTTGAGCATGAGCTTGGCGATTGTTTGATGGCTGCTTCTTGGTCATGCTGTCACCAGTGTGCAGAATGGCTCTTTCTGAGCAGATGGGCTGCAGCTTTTTGGCTCTTGGCAGAGCTGTGAAGGACTCTCTCAGGTAGTTTCAGGTCTTGAGAACATCCAGAACTGCTGAGAGAGTGAGAACATTTGCAGTGAGCATGTGCTTAAGTGTATGCTCCTTCCCTCTTCAGCAAAAAGCAGCCTGTCGCATTATCAATCTTAACTACTAAAAGCAGGATAGCAGGAACATGGGATTGATAATTGGGGGGGGAAAGTTCTGAACAAAAGAATGCAGGCAAGGTGATGATAATAACAGTACGTTAATTGCCTATAAGAAACTAAATTAGAAATACTTCCACTTCCTTTTTCTCCTTCCCCCTCTGCAAACTAAGGGATGCTGTAAGGATGCCACGAAATAACTGATTTTTTTAATTTTTTTTTTTAATGCTTTTCACCTTGAGGCTGCTGGAAGCAATTGAGAGACAATTTACTGAGTTTGTTTTCCCTGGCCCAGTTAACTCTCCAGTTCTACTTTCTCCTCTCTACTCCATATACCGCTGATCCTGCTGTCTCCCCTCTCCATCCTCTCAGATCTACATGCATCTTCGCTGCTATAGCTGCCCTAATGAACAGCGCTACATTGTTCGGATCCTCTTCATTGTGCCCATTTACGCCTTTGACTCGTGGCTCAGTCTCCTGTTCTTCACCAATGACCAGTACTATGTTTACTTTGGCACAGTGCGGGACTGCTATGAAGGTAAGAAGGGGTCAGACAGAAAATGGGGGAGATGGGAAGTCTGTCCTGAGAGAACTTTTGCTTCTGAGAACATGGAGAAAGCATCTCTGTCACCTACTGAGCCAAAGTTTTACAGTGTGCCAGAGTGTTTGGCCATGGCTTGCTCACTAACTGAAAACAATCAAGTCATAGGAGCGTTTGGGTTGGAAGGGACCTTTCAAGACCATCTAGTCCAACCTCCCTGCCACAGGCAGGGACATCAATCACTAGACTGCTCAAAGCCCCATCTAACCTGGCCTCCTCCCTTGCTGTTGTCTGAGCGTGACCAGGTGTATTGAACCTTCCCTCCAGCATTCTATACAGACCAAGCTCATTATTCTCTTGGGTCCGTTGTTTCAGGAAGGTATAAAGCCCAAACTCTGATTCTAGCAGATGTTTGAGGTGAGGTATAAGTTAGTGGTCATGGTTCTTGGAACAGCATGTAGCAGCCAGACAATTGCTTTTTCTTGTTTTCCTGGCACAGTTGATGTGACTCTTTGGTCCCATCCTGTGGCCACTTGTGTGATCTTGCAGGGTAGCACAGCCATCACATGCTGGTGATGGTGAGGTGGTGCTTTGGAGTCCTGCAGGAGACAGGGTGTCCAAGATGAGTTAAGGATTGCTTAATTTTTGGTTATCTGCTGTAGATGATACCACCAGCATTTCATGCAAGGGAAACAGTTTTTCTGCCAACTAAACTTCCCTCCTGGTCTCATCCAGGAAGGAGCCTCCTAGCCATCCAGCAGGAGGAACTGCACTCCAGCAGTGTATTTTTGAGGACAGTTTATTGCAGAGCTCTTGTTAAATCATAACTTGCTGGTGCAGTTGTTTTGGTGAGGTCTGCATTGCAGAGAGGTGCCCCTGGCCATGTGAAGGAGTTAATCAGATGAAGGCAGCCCTCCTTCACATCCACAACAATGCTCCAGAGGCGGCAGCAGATGGCAAACATGCGCACATGATTCAGAAGGTGTCTTTGTTTGGGGCTGAGGTTTTTTTTTCTTCCCTCCATCCCCTCCCTGCCTGCATGTGTTGGTCTAGCAGGAAGCCTGCTGCTCTGTGAAACTCCTCTCCTAGCAACAGCCAGTTTTCCTCTGTCTCTCTTGCTTGGGGAGTTTGCAAACATCCGAGCATCTGCTTGGAAGGAAGCCCATGTTCCGGAGTTCACCTCGGCACGCTGGGCTGTGCAGAGAGGCTGCAGGCTGAGGTGAAAACACCTTCGGGCAGCAGGTTCTCTCCCTGGGATTTTTTATGGGCACCACTTTAAAACAGCCTTTTTGTTTCTTGCCTTCCTTTGTCATCCACAGTGTGACTTCATTTTTGGGAAGGTGTTAGGTTGCAAAATGGGGGGAGCTCTGTTAGGGAACAGGAGGAGAAGATCCTGTTAATTTTGAAAGCTGTCTTGGGCCATTTATGGGCTGCATCTCATAGTGTTCGTTAGGATGAGCATATTTTGGCAATGGTTTTCATGTGACTGCTTCTGTACAAACCTGTGTGTCACTAACACTGATGGTAGATTTATTTGGGGTTTTTTTTGTTAGCTTGTGCTCATGACATCAACATAATGATGACTGTGGATCAGGAATGGGAGAAGAGTTCTTTTTCTGACACAGTGGTCTTTGATAGTGTCCTGGTTTCACCTGGGATAGAGATAATTTTCTTCTTAGCAGCTGGTGTGGTGCCGTAGTTTGGATTTAGGATGAGAATAATGTTGATAACACACTGATGTTTCAGCAGCCAAGGACTTTTCAGCTTCTCATACTGTCCTGCCAAGTTGAAAGTGGGGGTGCCCAACAAGCCAGGAGGGGGCACAGTCAGGACAGCTGATCCAACTGGCCAAAGGGATAGTCCATACTGTATGATGTCACGTTCAGTATATGCACATTGGCTCTGGGTGATGAGCATTTGTGCTGTGCATCACTTGTTCTGTATACTTTTATTACTGTTATTATTATTATTATTGTCCCTTTCTGCCCTATTAAACAGTCTTCATCTCAAACCATGAGTTTTATATTTGCTTTTCAGTTCTCTCCCCCATCCCACTGGCCATGGTGGGGAATGAGTGAATGGTCAGATGGCTGTTTTAGCTGTCTGCTGGGCTAAACCAAGCCAGATAGTTAGCTTTCATTTATTTTGGGGATGGACTGGCAGAAATTTCACCCTCCTCTTTTTGTTTGTTTTGTTTTGGGTTTTTTTTCTTCCTCTGATGTCATCTCTTAGTGCTTGTGGAATGGGCAACTAGTTTTGTAATGACCACATCAGAGGGCAGGGTTCACTGGAGGACAATAGGAAAAGCTCAAGTTTTCTTTGCCAGGTTGCTGGGGGCTGTCAACTAAGTTGCAAGCAAAAGGGGTTACCACAGTTATTTAAATGAGTTTTCTGTGGTTAGTGTTTTCTGTCCTAATTAAGGCTTTCACAAAATCATTGCTGTGTCAACATAGCTAACTTGGTTCAATAACAAGGATTACAGATAGAATAACAATATCCCAATTACATGCATAGCCACAGGTGTACCACTGGCTTTGATGTGCTGTACAGTTCTTGCCAGCTAGGTGCATCTACAACCTATAAATATGATTTTTAAGACTGAGTGTTTTGGGGAGGGTTGAGTACCTCTTTTCTAGGCCATAGTTTGGATTCTTGTAGAAGAGTTAGAGTTGATGTCTGTTTCTGACTTTGGAAGGTCCATCTATGTGGGAAAACTGACCTCAGGTCTAGTAACTGGCTGCTTGGAGAGCAGCTGCTCTTAGCGCTGTACATTATTGGGCTCTTGTTCTTATTTCAAAATTTCTGAAGACTTCTGTTTCCATCACAAGTCATTTTTCTCTTCGTATTATGTCAGTGCCCAGGACCAAACCCAGGATTTGTGTAGTTGATTTTATGGAAAGTCCAGGTATGGACTGTCATAGGAAATAATGCTGAAAGAAGAGTCACTTGGTCTGTCATTTTTCCCCAGGGCAAACGTAGGGCTACAGTCCTTGCCCTAAAAATCTCACAACTGCATGAGGGTCCAAAAGCGATTACAAGAAGTCAAGAGAGTGACAGACAGGGCACGTACAAGCTTACTCCATGCACAGTTAAGTGGGTTTTGGATCCTAGGAAAGGAAACATGTCTGTAGTTAAGATGAGAGTCATCGCCACAGTGTCTTTACCTCAGTTTATATGTGTTGACAGAACTGAGCCTCAAGGAGAATTGACAGGGAAGAGTGTAAGCACTCTGAAAAAGCTCTTCTTCATCTCTACCAGATTGCAGGGGAAGACAGAAGGGAGGTTGTCCAAGAAGTGGCTATTCAGTGTGCAAGAAATTTCGGGTTTCTGAGGAAATGAAGCATGGTCCCCTTTTTGCTTTCTTTTTTTTTTAATCTCCACCAGACATGAGTACAGAATTTCACCGACTGCTGAAAGCCCTCTGTTTCTCCAACTCTTTATGTCTGTAGCCTGGTTACCTTATAGAGAGGAAACTGGGTTCATCACCTAAAAGGTTAAATAGTGGAGATAAGATATGGTTGATGGATCAGTGAGAATTTTCCAAATTATTTAGTACCAGCGGAATGTCCTGGAATAATGCACAGGAACCCAGTAAAGAATGGCATCTTACAGGTGCCAAGTAAAACAGACTGACCACAGTTTTAAATGGTCCTGTGACCCTTCTGGCATGAGTCATGGAACTGGCCTGGGACCTTGGCCAAACAGATGGTCTTGTGAGTGCTGAGGTAGGATGATAAATGCAGTGAAAATAATCTGGAGTGCTTTGAAGGGAAAGATGCTGCGTAAGCAGACCCTACTAATGTTTGGTCGATTGCCTGTAACTCTTGGTCCCTGCACCTGTTTTGAAGTTGGTTGTCATTTTACTCTGATGTTTTTGCAGCCTTTGTAATATACAACTTTCTCAGCCTCTGCTATGAGTACTTGGGAGGAGAGAGTTCTATCATGTCTGAGATCAGAGGGAAAACAATTGAGTGAGTATTAATTCTGCTTACAGCATGATGCTCTCATCCTTCTGTGTCCATCTATCCTCTCTTCCTGCCCTGAAAAACTGTTTCAGGTTGCAAATGCCTGCTGGGACTGGGCAGCATGGATGTTGATGATTTATCAACACTCTGCTCTGAGACAGATTGGATGATCACATCCTCTCAGGCAAGCTGGACTTATTCACATCTTTTCTGGACACATTCCTACTCCTTTGTTTCTTTTCTTATTCCCTTCTCCTCCTTTAAATCTTTTCTGCCTTCATTTGGTTGTGTGTTCTTCTAAGATCTGTGTTTTCTCTCCATGCTACTTAGTTGAGAGGGAAGGGGAAAAAAAAAAAAGTTTTGAGTGTGGAGTCAGGATGTTGTTTTAAACATGTCTCTGAAAGAGGGTATGGCCGTAGCTGGATGGAGAAAACTTCAGTCCAGCAACTTTGCTACGGAGAGGTAGACAAAGAGGATAGGAATCTTGCATTCTAGCCCACTTCTCAACCCTGTCATTTTGTGCTGGCTCTTTCAGGTCCAGCTGTGTATATGGGACTTGCTGCCTGTGGGGAAAGACTTATTCGATTGGATTCCTGAGGTTCTGCAAACAGGTATGGGCTGGAGGAGCTGTGATTGTGCTGTCCTCTAGAATTGAAAGAAGTATGTGTGGGTACTGATGGTGCCTTTTGCTGCTGAACTTCTGCAACGAGCACTCCTTTGAGGGGGCTTACAGTATTGTTTTGAGAGGCCTGCACACTGGAGGGTGGAGGGGGTGTTTCGGGGTTGGTTTGGTTGGTTGTTTTGAATGATAGTAACATTTTCTACTCAGCCTTGCATCAGGAAGGCCTTGGCAAAAGACCAAATTTTTCTGCTGGATCTAATGTTTGCTCTGGGAAGAAACTCTGATTTCTTCTTCCCTATCTGGGTTGCAGAGGTCACTTTAAGAAACTGATGGCTGTCTTTTGTTGCAGACACCCCACAGTTGTGTAACAGCCTCCTGAATTCCCGGTGCTGCTGTGTGGTTTGGAGTTGAGAAGGGGGTGGAGGTTAAGCGTGACACAATGTTTTGTAGGAGGAACAGAGTATTGCTCATCGTGTGTGTGTGTCTGTGGAGGGGGAGGGAATGGGGGAGATCTCAACCTCGATACAGCCATCCTCTGCTCATCCCAGGTCAGTCACCTCTGGCTGCCATGAAACAGCAGGTGGGTTTCAAGGCTTTGCTCACTTGCTGAAATGAACATAAGAGGTTTCTCTGGAGACAACAAGAAGCAAGTCTGGTCCTTTGAAAGGGCTCTGTTCACTGTAATTCCAGTCACTGGGTCTAGGTACCTGCCCTGGCTTCTCCTCCACCTCATGCCCCATCTGCTGTGTTTTAGCAGTATGCAAAACCACCAGAGGTACAGTGCAGCCTGGTAGTAATATCTGATGTTAATTTCTACAGCACGGTTAGCCTTTCTCAAAGGACCGTATCTTTCTGTGTTCTGTTTCTCTGTCTTTTATTGTTTCTTCATGGCTTTCCTGTTTCTCCCTGATACTTTATGTTCTAAGCTGCTTCCACTGTTTATCTTGGCCTTCATTTGTACACCTCTTGTTTGATTTGATGCTTTTAACTTTTACCTTTTCATTATGTTGCAAGCAAACATAACACTCATCAAGTGGAATGAGTGCTGGAGAAGTAATTTCCCTTAGACCTCTTGTTTCTCATGTCCCACAGCCTCTGGCAGTTAGCTCCATGTGGGTTGCACCTGTCAGTGTTTGGAAAGGTTTTTCACATCAGTGAACACTAGAAGCAGTGTTGGGGGCTGGGGGGTGGAATTTCTGGCCACTCCCACAAATCCTCAGCTCACTGGGTAACTTGGGCCTAGGTGGCTATTTTGCTTTTGTCATGCTGCTGTCTGGCAGCAGTTCTATGGTGTCAGGCCTGCCCTCTGCAAACTGAAAACCTTGCTGTGGAAACTGAGGGAGGTGTCTTGCAGAGGGATGTTTAAATACTTCCGTCCTTCTTGGCTCAAGTTTAAATGTTGCCTTGGTGAGAAATCTTCAGCCCTGAGACTCACTTTCTAGTACTTCTAGACTTCCAGGATTGCCGAGGAAGACCTTTTGAAGCTAATTCCTGGGTAGGTTGGTGCAGAAGGGCAACTGAGCAGATCTCAGTGGTGATCTGTACAGTACCCACCATCGCAGGTACCCATTTTATCCTGGCTCATCTCCAGCACTCCTGTTGCCTCCCACCACCAAGTGCCCATTTTCTGCCCTTTCCAGCCCCTTTCTTCCTGAAGGAATCCACATGTTGTTATCATTCCTCCTGTCCCATCTTCACCCCCACCGCAAGATGTTCTCAGGCAGGTGCCTTCTGTGGGTCAGTCAGTCTGCCTGCATTGCCTGCTGCCCTCCAGCAGTGGGGTGGTGTGCTGGTGCCTGTGGTGTCAGATCTAGAGAGCTTGTTTCCTTAAAGATGTCTCCATCGAGATTCTTTCTTACAGATGGGTCACACACCATCCATGTGCTTCCTGTGTGTTGTAGCATCTTCTAGGGAAGCAACTAAAAATAGGAGATGGTGGTTTGGACTGCAGGGAAATGGTTAAAACATCCCCAGATTGGAAGGAGGGGAAGCTCAGAGGATGCAGTTGTTTACCAATTAGCTTGACCTTTTCCAGTTCGTATATTTACAGTGACTCACTAACTGGCATGTGCTGGGGTTTTTAATCTCCTTGAAGTCCTATGACCGCTAACAAATTGCATCGTATCCAAAGCAATTATTCCTGTTTGGTTTTCCCTTCTTTCCATATGCGTCCCTCCCCACGTGTGCACAGGTCAGCAACTGCCTAGGCTCTTCCAGCCTCCTTCGGGGAGACATGAGTGACACCTTTTTAGGGTCACAACCCTTCACTCTTAGGACATCAAAATTCAACATCTCTGGAAACGTGACCATTGGGGTGGTTTTGAGAGAGGACTCATCCCAATAGGATCCGTGATTTGTACTGGCAGAATGGATAGAGCTGATCCCAAGTGCCACAGAGCCTTTGAGGAGATTCAGTCAAGGTTGTGTGAGTGCCAACAGAACAGGTCTTAACCTCTGTCTGGCAACAGACATCACTGCACGCAAAATGCCTTAATATCATGGCAGTTGTCAAAGTTCATCCTCAGAGAGATGTTTTCCCCTTCTATCCAGGGGACCTTGACTAGCTTTATGGCAGATTTGGGTTAGAGTTTGCTTCCGTTTCCCAGTATTCCTTTTTAAATGTGCTGTGTCCATACCATAGTGTAGCATGGGATATTTTTTTTTTTTTGGCTTGTTGGCAGTGTAACCTATGAAAAATAGCTTTGGATGAGGGCATCTGAGCAGCTTCTAGGAGCAACCTACAGAGAGGTGGTTCTTCCCATTCTGGACAAGTAGATAGCACTCTTCTGAATCTCCTTTATCTCCTTTTGGGTGCTGCAGTCCTCAAGCACAACCGATTAGCAGATGGTGGGGTCAGACTCCTTGTTGCAACTGGACTGTGTCACCTTGCTGTGTTGCTCCAGCAGATGCTCCATCATGGTGCTAGTTTGGGAACTTGGCCTCTTGCACCTCCTGCCTCCTCATTGTTCCCTTCTTGTTCCTGTAGGCTACCTTGCAGTTCTGTGTGGTGAAGCCCCTCATGGCGATCAGCACAGTCATCCTTCAGGCCTTCGGCAAGTACCAGGATGGTGACTTTGAGTAAGTTTGTTTGTCTAGCATGTGAGTCTTGGCTGTCCCTTCTCTGTCCGTGTGTCCTGGGCCGTGGGAACTGACAGGGGTGCAACACTGGCTGAATACACAAGTGAGAAAAGAGGGCAGAGGTAGGGCTGTTAGTTTCAGGTTTTTTCTACTTCAGTTTGGTGGGGGTGGAGAATGGGACAGGGAGACAGAAAGAAAAAATGGAGAATGAAAATTACCCAGTGACAGTGGCAAGGGGAAAAGTTCATGCTGAAAACTCAGATGTTCATGTATATATGTCTTCTTTTTTCAGCGTAACCAGTGGCTACCTCTACGTGACGATCATCTACAACATCTCAGTCAGCCTGGCACTGTACGCCCTTTTCCTTTTCTACTTCGCCACACGCGACCTGCTCAGTCCCTATAGTCCAGTCCTCAAGTTCTTCATGGTGAAGTCTGTCATCTTCCTGTCCTTCTGGCAAGGTGAGCTGCTTTTTCACTCCCTTGGTAAGCACAAAGCTCCCTGGAGGGGCTCAGACATTAGAGCTGATAGAGCAGATGCTGATTAATAGCCAGAATGTCTTTCTGTATTATTATTATTGGGTTATAGTCTTCATTGCTTTGCTCTGGGAAACCTGTTTTTCTCCTTTCCATCTTTGTTTCTGTGCTTCTGAGTCCTCACTACCCCTGTGTCTGTGCAAAATCAGCAGTTTGGATGAAGGGTCTTTTGCATTCCTGGAAAAATCCTAAAGCATGAGCTGCCAACATTTCATCTGCTTGTTGCCACTGTATTGATTAAAGAGGCACATCTAAAGTTATTTAGGGTGAGTTTGTTTTTTCTCAGTGCTCTATAAATAAAATTGTAATGGTCTCTGTGGTTCATGCGAAGCAGCAGGCTGGCTGAACACCGTGTTTGCTGCCACAGGACCACCACTGAGCTGAAGGACGTTCGGAGTACGTACACATGGCGTCACATTCAGAAAGCTGAAATTCCACCTCAGCTTAGTGCTTCTTACTAATTGGCTCTAAGCATTTCCCTGTTCGACGCCCTACTTAGGTTTACTGAGTTGCACTTCAAAGACTAATTGAGTAGGAACTTATGTGGAATTTAGGCTGTTGGAGTATGGCCCATCCTCCCTGTCTACAGACAAACTAATAAGCTGTCTAGGGTATCATCTTCAGCCATCTGGTCACGTGCTTTCTGCCTTCTTTGGAATTTTTCAGTCACCTGGCTATGGACAGAGAGAAACACCTTCCTCACAATGGCATGTCAAAACCATTTCATGCTTAAATGAAAAGCTGTTTCTTCAATTTTTGCTCTAGCTAGTGGAAGTGCTGAGATCAGAAATGCTCACAGAAGTTTCTGACTGCCTCTTGCCCTTTGGACTCGACTGTAATTCCACAGATTAGGCGCCATTTGAGAGTAGAAGAGGGTCAGTGTTTGAACATTCTTTGCTTAAACATATTTGTCTGTCTCACTCCTCCTTTCTCTGTTATACACGTGAACGTAGATAGGAGTATCCAGCGGGCTCTGTTTGTAGCTCCTGCGTTGAACAAGATTGCATCTAGGATATACAGCACAGCTCTTTTCATTCCTTACAGTTAGCATGTGATCATGTTTCCTACACATTCTTGTTGCTTTGTTTAGGGATGCTGTTGGCCATCTTGGAGAAGTGCGGTGCCATCCCCAAAATCCACTCTGCCAATGTGTCTGTGGGTGAAGGCACAGTAGCTGCTGGGTATCAGGATTTCATCATTTGTGTGGAGATGTTCTTTGCAGCCATTGCCCTGCGCCATGCCTTCACATACAAGGTGTATGTGGACAAGAGACTTGATGCCCAAGGTAGGAAATATGCCAGTGCATACGCTTGTCTGTTTGGTAGTGAGACTGGGTGGAGACTGGTCCCTGTGGCAACCAACACACTGATATGACTCCCAACCTGAATGCTTGGAAAACATCACATCCCCTCCTCCATGATGTCTGAACAGAGTCGTTGTGCAATGGCTCTGCAGGGCAGAAACCTTGCTTGAATTGCATCGTTCCCTTTTCAGTTCCCCAGTACGCCACCCACGACTGCTTGTTGCAGACCTGAGGGCTGCAAGAAGTTGCATCCTTTTGGTAGAGTGGGTTTATCCTCCTTCCTGTCTCCCCAAAGGGGAACTCCATGGCTCCAGATTGTGCAACAGACTGAAGGCAGGAGGGACAGGGCCTGAAACAGGCTCTGTTGTGAATCTGGCTCAGGAGCATGAGGCTGTGCTTTGGCAATATGTTTGGCTTGGAGGAGAGTCTTCCTATAATGAATTTGTGAGGGCTGGGCTCTTAAAAGTCTTGTTCTGGGGAAGAGGGAGTTGGATGTTGTCTCTGGGAAAAGGTGGTGCTTGTGCTGGGTCTATGCAGGTACATTCAGTGTTCTCCAAATAAAGGGGTTCCTTCCTGCTGGGGGAAGTCTGTGCTGAGGTGCAGAAAGATAGACACTGCCCTTGGGCAGTGGTTGTGTAGATGATCCCTCCACCCGAGGCAGCCCCAGAGATTTTGGAAAGACAGTGGCCACAGTGGGGGAAGTAAGATCTGTGGGTGATTAAAGGGTCAAACTGCGGGCCAGTACAGTGGGGGACGTTTCAGTGGTGGGTCTTGTTCAGTTCTTGTCATTTCCCCTCTCTTTTTTTTTTTTTCTTTTTCTCTCTCTGTCTCTCTCCTCTCCCACTTTTCTCTCTTGCTTTGGCCACTGGTCCCTGGTGCAGCTGTTCCATCGTATGGGCCATACGGTAGGTAGAGCATGCTCTGTGTGTTTGTCTCTGTTGGTTGGGATGCCGTTCTGTCCTGCTTCCCAGCTTGCCTACTGCTTGTTCTGGCCTGTGCTCCCCCTTCCTCGTAGGTCTGCAACTTGGCTGCCCCACACAGCTGCTTTATGGTGGTCTGGGTTGGGAGTTGTAAAACAGCCTCATGGGCAGTTGCATAACACCTGGCTTCAGAGTGTTTCTGTCAGGACTGTGTGAATCTCCCTCCCAAGAGTTGCCCAGGCTCTCAAAGGAGCCACTTTGCTCTCTCACCCCAGCTTCCCTTCACTTTGAGAATTGCCACAGATGATCAGCGTGCTTTGTTCATGGTTTGGTGAGCTCGTCCCCAGGGCTGAGCAGAGGCAGAAGCCCATGCTGGAAATGGGACTTAGATGCCATGAGAAATGGCAGCTCCTACAAGGGCACATAGCCTTCTGCACTCAGCCCTTGGGTTGGACAATTTCTAGCTGTTGCTTCCTTCAGAGTATCACTGTGACACCCGTGAGGAGGTTTCTTCTTCTGATACCACCTGTTCGCCTCCTTTCTCTCCTTTGTATTGCCTTTCACTTCCATGGTCTCTTTTCTGTGGGCACCTCGATACCACCTCCCAGTCTAATTTCCAGCGAGTGGGAATGACAAATGTTACTTCTCCTACATTTTTAGAATTTCCTTATTTTTTGTCTTCTGAAGTCCGTCAAAGGAGCAGCTCCCTACCTGTCTGTCATTGCACACCTGAGTGGTGTGTCGTGCAGGTGTCCCTGTGGGTATGTCCCGTTCTCATGGCATGTGTCCCCCATTTGGTGCTGAGGCAGATTCGCTTGACTATTCGTGACTGGATTTAGGAGCACTACTGGTAAAACTTGACACTATTTGTGTGACATTTCCTCAACAGCTGCTTAAGGAAGTCTGTAAAGTAACTTCTGCAGGATCTAGGAGTGCATGTTCCCTGTTCTCCTTACCTTTGTGTTAAGGGGTTTGGGGGAAGACAGCAGTATTCCTCACTTGTCCCTCCCCATCTTACCCAACAGGGCGCTGTGCTCCCATGAAGAGCATCTCCAGCAGCCTCAAGGAGACCATGAACCCCCATGACATTGTCCAAGATGCGATCCACAACTTCTCCCCAGCCTACCAGCAGTACACCCAGCAGTCAACGCTGGAGCATGGTCCACCCTGGCGCAACGGCAGTCACGTTATCTCACGCTCCCACAGCTGCTCGGGTGCCCGTGACAATGAGAAGACCCTCTTGCTGAGCTCCGACGATGAATTCTAGGAGGGGAAAGTGCCAGCACAGGCTGTCATTTCCTTTCTTTTGTTGTCTTGGTTTTGGTTTGATTTTTTTTTTAATTTATTGAAGCAGAAACACTCGAGTCATATCGCTCCCTAGAGAGTGCAGATTGCAGAAATGGGCACTTCTCATCAACTTCTGTGGGTATGGACACGATGAGCAGTGCAGAGGTTGGGGGTCACCAGGACTCCATTCTCAAGCCCATTCCTTACAGCAGCAGTGGACTGGAACTAGTTGAAGCAAAGCTCCAGGTTTGGGGCTGTGGCCTCCAAGACCTGCCCATTTTGGTGTAGAGCATGACCGGCCACAGCCTGGAGTTGTGGCCAAAAATGTTGTGGTTTTTTTTTCTGACTGGACAAGTTCACCGCTTTGTATTCCTCTTCCTGAATGGTTGATGTAGGCACAGTTTTCTCCTCCAGTTCCCTGGTACTAACATTTCTGTGATCCTTGGGAAATGGGGTTAGGATGCAGCGATAAGCATTCCTGAAGACCAGACCAGAGGCTGGTCTCTCTTATAGCCATTGCCTTGAATGCTTAGTAAGGAACATCTGCACTTAGGTTGGAGTGTTCAGGAAGGGATGTTTCACTCTCCTCCTTGGCTTGGTTGGGGTTTTTTGTTGGGGTTTTGTTTTTTTTTTTTTTGTTTGTTTGTTTTTCTCCAGACCTGTTCTGGGCCAAACTGGAGCAGACTTGAGACCTGCCAGGTTAAAATTGTCCCTCTTGTTTCCCATGCAGCAGCTGCTGCTGCACATTTCACAGACTATGTAGCAAATGCGATGCTCTCGAGAGTGGAACCAGCAACCCATGCGAGTGGGAGAAGCTTCCCCTTGATTTTGGTGGGTTTTGGATCGGCCCCTAGGTATTTACTGAAGCCAAAATAAAAATGATTCCTCTGTAGGTCTATCCAGGGACCAAGAAACGCTTCTTGCTTGCTTAAAATTGTCTGAGGGAGGGGTGGGGAGCACACTCAAAGGCTACAGATGAGAGGCTGGAGCAAGCTGCTGTGCTCATGGCGGTAGTTTCTCTCTTCCTCCCCAGCTTGATGCCTGCTGTCAGGAGACTCGGGCGCTTCCAGACTGCCCCTCGCTGCTCTGCTAGAACTGTGGACTGGTTTACTGCCTGTAAGGCAGGAGTTTGCCTTTCCTCTTGTCTCCATCTCTGTGCTTGCTGGTTTGCTTGCTCAAAAGTAACTGTGAGTGAAGGGCACCTTGTTTCCTCAGCACCCCTGCCTGAAGCGTGTGCTCAGGCAAGGGGGGAAAAGGGCTTGAAGAGCTGCTGCGCTGCCGTGAGGATGAAGACTGTGTCTCCTCCCATACTTGTGTGGCTGGGGAGTGGGATGGAAAAGCAGGTGAGAGCAGCAGTGCTGACTCTTGAGGGAGCTGGAGGCAGGGGCAGTGTCTCCAGCAGCGTCTCTGCTGCTGGATCTCCCCATTTGCACACATCCTGCAGGGCTGTGCAGTTAGCTCATGCTTTTCCTAAATGTGTTGCTGCTTAATTGGACATGCAAACGCTGTCTGCCAGGCTTTGTGTGGGCTTGGTGTAAAAGCTTCCCTCATGCCGTGAGGAAAGTGGGACTGAAGATCGAACGGGCTTTCCTTCCATCTTCCACAGCTTTGATTAATAGTCCTTTAGTGTGAGGTATTTACTTTAAACTTCCCCTCTTTCATGGGCAAGTGGGGTGTAGGACACAATCCCTTCCTCCTCCTCCCTTGCATTTGCAGGCCTTGATAATGTCCCAGTATCACTTAATTGGTGGCTGTCTCCAGACTTCATTGCATTGGGTGCCCAAGATCTGAAATCTCTGAGCTTGCCTTTTTGAGCTCAAAGATGATCCAGGCTTGGGGAAGCTTTTTTTATTATTATTATTTTGAAATATATGCTGCATATATACGCTGTGCAGAGGATCTGGATATTCTCAAAGCTTCCTGTAGGTAGTGGTTTAGAGTATAATCCTTTTGCACTAGCTGCCTTTGGAGAAGCCTGATGAAGAACTAGCGCCCAAACAACAGCCAGCTGCCATGTGTTACAATTTTATATTTATATAGATATTTTTAACACCACACAGAATCATCTTTGAGCTTCCTGTTCTCCCTCAACAGGTAAGTGCCAGAGCAAGGACTGGCTCTGAAGCTGCTCTGGCTTGGAGAAACAAATATAAGACCCAGAGCTTGAGACCAAGGAGGCCAAGGCATCTGTGGTCTTGCAGGTCTACTTGTGGTAGCCCAGGGCCCCAACAAACATGTTGGTTCCAGGAGCAGGCCCTTGGAGCTGCTCCCCCNAAAAAAATATGTATGATAAATAAGACAGAGTCACCTAGTTTTGTACCTATTGTGTTTAACTGATGTGAGCTCAGCGATAAGCCGCTCTCTATTTTGGTCTTTGTGACGTTATACTCTGCAGAAATGAGCAAATATGACAAATAAAAATATAGAGATAATATAGATTGTACTTAAGCTGCCTCTGCGTGGTGCTGTGTGCGTCACTTCTCCAAACTGATTGGAGTTCTTGCTCACTGCAGGGCCTGAGGCTTAGTGGGTCAGCGTGTCTCCTCCATGTAGTCCTTGGGAGGAATGCTTCACACTGTTGGCGTAGGCAGGAGCTGACAAGAAGCAGCAGGACAGCACTGAGGGCCCAGGGCAGGACCCAAACTCCTTTGCCCAAAACCTGGAGTCGAGAAGAGCCCTGATCTTGTCGAGCACCTCAGGGAGAAAGGGGGCTGCTTTCTCCATCATGGCCCCCAGCAACCACCAGGTCAGGGCTTTTCTCCCACATGTGGCCTGGGGCAGTTCGCAGCAGCAAGAACATGAATATTAAAACTCAGACCCACAGTGTGAACACCATGAGAGCTGCCAGAATGGGATGCTGATGCCTTCCCTGCTCATCCCTCCCACCTCGGTTCCAAGGAAGGGTGCCTTTTCCCTCCAACGAGATCAGACCTCACCTCTGGGTAAGGCGCCTGTCCCACTTCCTTCCTCTGCCACCCACAGACACAAGCTCCCTGCCTTTCTCCTCACTGTCCCCAAGTGAGGCACTGAGGTCACTCAGTGGGGAAGTTTTAGATAAAGCTGTGCTGATTGCACCAGCCTCCCCCGTCTGAGGGAAGTTTTCTAGCAAAAGGTATTATCTTTCCTAGGAAAAACATTCCATGCAGCTGAACTGCTCCTGAGAAGCAAGTGCTTCATGGGGGTGAGATGTTCAGCATTACTCTTGCTCACTTTTCTTCCAGAGAGTATAAATCTGTGTTCCAGAAAGCCATGAGCTGTTCCCCATCCCATCTTTTTGGGAGGCCCATTCTTGAACATGTCCTGCAGCAAAGCTAGAGGGAACTAGAAAACTTGATCTGAGACACAGCTCTCCCCAGTTGAAGAACGACCCAACACACCCTCGCTGTGGAAAAAAAAAAAATTGATTTATTTGTAAAGTCTACAAAATACAGAGGAGTCAGGTAGGACACATACTGTTAAGTCAGAAAATAAATAAGTTTTTTTTTTGCTCTATATAAGATAAAATGTGATTTGCATATATAAAATATAAAGTACGGCTCTGTACCAACATCCTGGCTGTGCCGAGAGGCGGAATGGCAAAGAGGACGTGAAAATAACTTATGTTCGTGCAATAAATAAACACAAGAGTTGGGGTGGGGGGATGCTTACCACAGTGCCCCTTCCATGGGCACTGGGCATCTCTCTTGGGGGAGGGATGGAGGCTGCAGCCAAGGTTGGCTGGTGTAGCAGTACCCAGACAGGGTCAGAGGGAAGATCATCTCCAGCAGTAGATGCCAAGAGGGGTCTGACTCCTGCTACCTGCCCTGTGCTGCCTGTATATAAACCTGACTCTTCCCCAGCATTTCAGCCTGCTGAAGAGCCGGTTGTCCCACACAGGTATCCAAGCTGGAAGAAAAACAAAGGGAGGAGCCTACCTGCCTGCCAAGCAGCTCCCAGGAGCAGGGATGCTCTCCACCCCTGCTTCCCACCTCCACCCCTCTCTCTCTGCCTCCGCAGTGCTGACTCTCAGGGCCAGGAGCACCTTTCTATGGGTTTTGCAGGGGGTGGGGCACTAGGGAGCGCTTGGTGGGGCTGTAGAAGCCAGCCTGTACCGAGTAAAACTGTTTATCTCTGCTCCAGCTGCCTCCGCTTCCTTCCTGCCGTGCTGCTGCATTTCAGACACCCAGCCAGGCTGAGCATCCCATAGGCAGGAAGAGGCATGAAGGATGCGCGTGATGGAGACGGATAAAACAGCACCACAGCTTCTCCCCTTTGCGTGTGACAGCCTGGGCTGACCAGCTCACGTTCCCCAGCTCTCCCCTGCCTGAAGGTCCCTCCTCCCTGTCACCTCTGGGCTTCCCCAGTGCCACGGGCTGCCACAGCACTTCTCCCATTCCATTCGCCCTTACCAGGTGTCAACCTGCAGCCACTTTCTCTCCCCCTCTGACCTGCCACCTTCCCTCACCATCTCCAGCTACCTCTCTCCCTGCCCCAACCACGGTCCAACCTGCAGGGCCAATGCCAACACTCATCTCCATCATAACCCTTCTGCCCCTCACCACAAAGCCCCTGTCCCCATTTCCCTCCCTGGCATGTGCTCCTGGGTGTGCCTGGCCCACACTTATCTCTCCTGTGCCCTCCCAAAAAAGGGGGAGACACTCCCGGGGTTTTCCTGCCAGCTTGGAGCCACGGGATGCTTTACCACTGCTGCCTGCACCCCTCAGGGTGAGGGGTGCCCAGCCAGGGGTGCTATGGCAGAGGATGGAGCAGAGTCAGAGGGGAGGGCACTGCAGGGCTTTGGGGGGCACCAGTGAGGTCCTGTCCTCCACCCCAGCACCTATACAGTGGCAGCTCTCCCTAGACGGAGGATTTCAGGCACAGGTCCCAGTGGGAAGGAGGTCAGGGAGAGTACAAGAGGGATTTGTGGGGGAAGGCACCCCAGGGTGGGGAGGGCACACCCAGCCAGGGGACAGAGGCCGACACTAGGAATAGGCGGCCTGGTTAGCTCCGGACTTGACGATGGTGATGACGCTGGCGGTGGCCACCTTGGCAGAAGGCCCATGGGCAGCCACAGTGCGGGCAAAGCCCTGCAGGGCCTCATACTTGCCACGGAGGGTGTCGAGCTCCAGGCGCATGGCAGCATTCTCCCGGGCCAGCTTGTCCACCTCCCACTCCAGCTCCATCTTCTGCTTCTGCAGCTCTTCCTTCTGACAGACACGCTTCACGCGGCAGCTGGCAGCATAACCCCGGTTCTTCAGTGTCCGCCGACGCTGCTTCAGCCTTGCCACCTCCTCCTTGGAGAGGCCCCGCAGGTGATGGTTGAGCTCCCGTACTGAGAGCCCCATCAGCTCCTCATCTGACAGCAGCGGCGTGTTCTCCCCCAGCTCCCGTTTCACCTGTCAGAGAAAGGGGAGGTCAGCCTGAGACCCCCCCCACCCCCAAAAAACAAACCCCTGCCTCNGCTGGCCCTGCCGAGCAGCCAGGAGAAAAGCCGGTTACTGCTGGCCCCCTGCCCGGTGCCCACGTCCCCCCCACCAGCAGCGTGACTCATCCCTACTCCTTTAAAAAAAAGTACGTAGTAGTAACAACAACGATAGTAACAGCAATAACGACTACCAAAGCAGTCGTCGAGGGAGGGCTGGACCTCCCGTCCGTCCTTCATCCCACCTCGAGGCGGTCGGGATTCTGCTCTACCGGGATATGGGGGGGATACACACTACGGACGCCCGATCCTTCCCTTGGGACCAAACCCGGACGGGATCCGGCCGGGATCCGCCCGAGCCCGAAGAGAAAGTAAAAGCAGCTGCT
>VXBZ01008849.1:239014-273701 GCA_013399135.1 Heliornis fulica | reverse complement strand
TGCTTTAAAAAGGATAAAAAGTGCACAGACACCCTTATAAGGCACAAACAGATCTTCTGTACAAATCATATATCATTGGACTGTTTAAAAAAAAATAGCAATACGAGTACTAACAATTAAATCTGTAAGAGGCTACCTTTTCCTGGAAATCTGGTTTTTTAAGAGGCCTATTTTGGAAAATTCCTGTTGCTCTCGGTGAGGCAGAGCGACACATCCTCTGCTCTCTCACCCCCCTCGCTGCATGGCCACACTCCAGACCCTGATGGAGCTGGGTCCCTCGCTGGCTCAGCTGGATGCTGCACTTCAGGAAAGCAAAGAGATCTCTTGGCTGCTGCAGCAAAACTTCAACCTGTGCAGCGTGTCCTGAATGGCTCGGACACAGCCTGGGGTGGATTCGGTATTTCTCCTTGCTGGCTTAGAAAAATGAAAGAGAGCTACACCAAAAAAATAACCCCACCCCAGGCATGCAACTGGCCCTGCTTATTGAGAACTTGAAGTGTCAAGCCAAGGGCTCAGCTCTGGTTGTGCATGTAGCTGTGTGCAGCCACCAAAAGGGACCGGGCACGCCCAAAGTCAGGACAGCAGCCTTAGGGATGGCTCCTGGTGTTCGCTAGCCCCCACCTCATCCCAGCTAGCATAGCTTGCTGTGGATTCAGACAACTTTCCTTGAATTCCTCATCATGCAAAGGCTTCCTACTGCAGCCTGCTCAGCAGGCAGGTGCTAACCTACCTGCCTGCCCTTTCAGCCCATGCTCACACTCTGTGCCATCATCGTGCTCTTAGTGCTCTGCCCACTGACTGCAGCTGGACCCTCATCTGCACATGCAGGATGGGGAGGTCTCTGTGCAGGCAATGCCTGTGGTCCCCAAGCCAAGGGCAGCCTGGAGGTCTGGGCAAGGCCTCCAGCTGCTCAAACCCTGCCCTTGCTGCCTACTCTTGCAGAAGTGTAAGTGGACTCTGCCACAGCTGAGGTGCCGGTGGCTCTGCTGATGGCTGAGCACGCTAAGCAGCGGCACAGCCAATGCCATGAGCCCAGTTTCCAAAAAGGGTTCTGCAAAGCTGGCTGGCTCATGTGCCAATGCAGCAGGGCAATAGGTGAGAGATCTCACTCCATAGCAGCCTCTCATATATACACTTAATCAAAATGTTAATTAGCTCTTCAAGGAAAAAAATAAAAAAGGTTTTCTCTGCCCTGTGAGCTGGCAGCCACAGCCTGCTTCGAGAGGAGGATGAGCTGCTCCCCTGGGTGCAGAGCAGGGCTGGCACCAGGATGAGGGCCAGCCTGTGACCAAGGGCAGAACCGCTGGTGCCACCACCCAGGCAGCAGCAGCACAAGAGGCAGCATTGCACCTATAGTACCGGTGCCTCAAGGAGATAGAATGGTGAGGTGACAGACACCACTACCATCAGGCTGCCCCTCTGTGCCCAGGAGCCCTGAAAACAGGCAATGCTATCCTTTTCTTTATGGACTAAAATATGCCAATTGCACCTTTCTGAAGAAGGCCATTCTTACCCACTTGGTGGCACATGGTCACTGTGCTAGAAAGACACCAGCTCCTCTCTCATCCTCCCACTAGCATCCTTTGTACAAACCTAGACCAGGTGGAAACTGGCCAAGCTTGGGCTGCAGGATTGGGTAGGAGCTGTGGGTGTGTGCAGAGGGCAGAGAAGAGAGAACAGCTCCTGTGGGAGCAGCAGGGAGGACAACACTGAGCTCCTCACACTAGCCCTGATGCTGCCTGCTCAGATGCAGCTCAGCTCATCCAGGTTGCTGCTGCCTGTAGCTGTCTAATATCACAGCTCAAAACCATTTACCTTTTAAGTCCCAACATCTAATAATAGCGCCAGAGCCTTTTTCTCTCCTCCTCCCAAGTAAAGTGAGATAGATCTCTGCTCATTTCAACAAGTTCTCAACTACTGTTGGGACCCAGTGTCCAGACAGCTGGGAGCTGTGCTGGGAAACCCGGAAAGGCAGGAGAAAGAACAGGTAAAATCAGTCCCCAGAAAGAAGGCGAGCCTGCTGGGACTGAATCAGAAAGTAATTTCTCATTACAGGCTCCAGAAAGTCCCTGCAGCGGGGCAGGAGGAAGGCTGAGCCCTGCTGCGGCGCTGGCTGCAGGGGCAGGGCTGGGGGAGGTGAGCCAGGCGGGACGGTGAGAGATGACAGCTACGCTGCCTGTGAAGAGGAGCAGAGCAGAACGCAGGCGCGTGTGCCTGGAGGTGACAAACACCATCGCTGCAGATGGCAGCAGCCCCATGCTTTTCCTAAGCCAGGACTGCTCAGGAAATGTGTGTGCCCATCCAAATGCCCCTCTCATCCACAGGTTGAGATTGATGGCTTCAGCAGCCAGACGTGTGGGCAGTGCCTGAGCAGCCCATCGCTGCTGCCCACTGCTCCACCACTGCTGCAGTAGTTGGGCCTGGCTGGGGGTCTCAGCGGGCTCATGCTCCTCACTGCTAACCTGTGGCTGCTCTCTGGGTCCCAGCCTCTGGCTGAAAGTCCCTGCTCTGCCACAGAAAGCAAAAGCTGCTTTAGCCAAGTCCAAATCAGCTTCTTCATGTGCCCCAGAAGCCTGTTCGGGGGCGTTGGGGTGGGTGGCAAAACCCAGAAATGGGAGAGTCTGGCTGGGCTACTATTTTGGCTGTAGCTAGTCCCCCTTACACGGGTGAACATGGCATTTCCAGATCAGGTTGGTCCACTTGGGAACCTCCCACTGGCCTGTGTCCTAATTTTGTTCCACCACAGCACAAGCACCCGGCAGCAGCCCAGAGCTGTTGGGGTTTCGGGTTTGGGAAGCCCAGCGGCACCCAGCACTGACCAAGTGGCAACCTCCCCTTGCCGATCCGCACCACAGCGAGTCTCCTCCAGAGGAGGAAAAAAAAGAGCCTTTGCACAGGAAATTCCTCATTTGCAGCTGGGTTGGGTCCAGACCGCAATTCCCTGGATTCGCCCGCGGGCACATGGCAGCCGTGCCTTTGGGCCCCACGTGATCCAATCCTCAGCTCAATTTTATCCCTGAATTGTGCCCTACCAGTCAAATAAGGAAACACAGATAACGAGCCACTTGATAACGACTGATCAGCACGATAACCCATAAGCAGGGACGGAAAGGCATGGTTACTGCTAGCGGTGTTCCCCCTTCCTACAGCCCGAGCTGGGCGCTAAGGGCGGTAGATTTTAATAACATCTTTGATGACCCGTCGGCAAATGGGGCAGCAGGCGTTGAGCTGCTTCTTCAGCTTAAGACCGCAGGTGTTGCAGAGGCACATGTGTCCGCAGGTGTAGATCACCGTGTCCACCTCGCTGTCAAAGCAGACGGTGCATTCCCCGTTCTTGCTGCTTGATGGCTCCGGAGGGGAAAAGACGGGAGAGATGGGGGGGCTCAGGGGGGAGCTGGGAGCAGTCACTGCAAAGGAGGAGGAAGGAACATGGTAATTCAGTCACCAGGATGATGCAGACCTGACAATGTACAACACACACACTCGAGTCAATTTTTGAAGGCTCTTCCTTCCTTAGCTGGTCTGTCTGGCCAAACAAACACGGGCATCCCTCCAGCAGCAGAGCCTTGGCAGTACTGAATGCAGCAGCGGGGGCAGCATGAGACCCCCAGACACGATACCACACACACCACACCACCCCCCACACTGCAGCAGCAAGACCAGCCCCATGGGGACCACCTGCATTAGATCGGCTGACAAAGTGGGAAGCAACACACAGCCCTTCTTCAGGCTGTGAAAAGCTTCCCACCACCCCGTGTTTTCTTCCAGTCATTTCTGTTGGCCTCGCAAGAGATGCAACATCTCCCCCATAACCTTGCCCTGCCATCTCACATAGCATCTCCTATCAGCCAAGCTAACCACGTGCCAAGGGCCAGGCTCTCCTTACCAAGCGACGACTCTGAAGCAGACGACGACCTGTTGACGCTGAAGGCCATGTCCGAGTCGCTGTCATACTGCGAGCCGCCGGGGGATCCTGAGGGAGAGACGTTCACCGGGCTGGACTGCACAGTGCCTGCAAGCACAGGAGACAGCTGAGCCTGCTGTGGGGCTGATGGGCACCCAAACCCCAGTAAACGCTCCTCACCCCGGTGAGTCGCTCCCACCCCATGTGCACAGTGTGCTTTAGGAGAACAGCCAGCTGCTGAGATAGGTGCTGCCCCTTTGTAACAATACAGGTGCATGATTTTGGCTGTGACCTCCAGCACCTGGACCTTACTATGCCATTGTAGAGCTCCTGTTCGGTGGCCTACTGAGGCAAGCACCAGATTATCTGTCAGCCATCATCTGGGGTGTAAAGCCACTTCCCTGCAGTCCTGATCTCTGCAGCATCAGCAGCAGTCTCAAGCTACTGCTGTCTCACTGTCAGGTCAGGGGCAGCTGGGAAAGGGCACTGCTTTAAATGAGAAAACCCTGCTCTGCAATGTCACCAGCATCTGCTTTTCTGACAGAATCCTCAACGACAGGAAAGGAAAAGCACAGTAACTGGTCACCAGCAATACATCAGAAGTGATGCCTGATACCTGAGCTGTGGCAGTGCCTGGGGAGCGATTACTGTCCATCTGGAACACCCAGACCTGTGCTCACATAAGTCATTGCTCTTGCCAAGGCAGGAGTTTGACACCTGTTGGCTGGCACAATGGGCTAGAATCCATTTTGACAACAAACCCTCTGCAATAAAAATCTGTCCCCCACATAGCCCTCCCTGCCTGCTGCTTATTTTATCTCTCCAGTCCTTTTCTAGGGGACTTAATACAGGCTGCATACACCTGTGTGACACCTACCATAGCTTGCTCACTCTTGTTTGCAAACACAAGGTGAGAGCAGGAGCTGCTTACTGCCATCAGAGACCATCTGCTAAAGGTGACACTGTGCATGCAAACCCATAGCTCAGGAAACTTCACCAGCCAGGGGGTCCCCATTACCATTCCCTTTGGCTGCACTTACCCAGTATTTTCAGCTGGTTGATGACACCATGGATTGTAAAAAACACCCAGAGAGACTGCGAGGTGTCCACACACATTAGCATTCCTCTGCTGGCTCCATTCACCCCATGGTGCACCTCTCCATTCGGCAAGACCATGAAACTGAGAATGTCGCCGCTGTTGAGGACCGGGAACGCCCGGTAAACCACCCAGTACTCCTTGCGGTCCAAGAGAAAGTCTGGATCTGCCGGGAGCTCATTTGTCCGTAAAGTACTCGGATCACAAGAAGTGATGCCAAATGAAAGGGCCCCGTAGTATGGCAACCCAAGATGTCCTACTTCCACAAAGAGGCTTTCACCAATATGCAAAGGCCGGTCAGAAAACACCAAAGTCCTACTGCTCTCTTGCCAGTTGGTGCATGCAACCATCCGGTCCTGAGAAAAGGTGATGTCAGGTCCACGGGTGGGGTGGAATCGCAGGTCTGTGTCCAGGAAGGCTGGGACCCCCTGGGCACGCTGCCGCCGGTTTGGGCAACAGGGGATGATGTGGTTGTCTGTCGCAAGTCCTGGAACCCGACTTAGGTTTAAGTTTGCGATTTTGGCCACCACTTGGTTATTCTCCAGTTCGTTGTTATTGAAGTTGGCTGAATCATGGTTGCTCTGGGGAAGGCAGGTGCTGAGACGGGCAGTGCTGAGTCGAGCAGTGGTCATGGTCTCTGCAAACATGCTATCTGTGAGATAAACCCAGTGAGAAAGGGCATTAGAGTCAAGATACAATTGCCTACTTTTATGGTTACAATTGTTATTATTCAAAGCTGCAGATTATTGTAGTTCTGTTCCTCTAAGTAAAAAAACAATGGAAAAATTAGCCAGAGGTCAACCAATAGCAGTGGAGAGTTGCACATTCAGCAGGCGGAGAAATAGCCACATCATGGAACTAGTTGAGTGTTATGAAGTGTTCGTGTCATCTGGGAGCTCCTGTAAACCAGTGTGATCCTACAGCTTTCTGAGAGGAGGGGTCTAATAGCTTTGAGGTTGCTCTGTACAAGAAGGAAATCTCATGAATGTGGCTTGCACAAGACTTTTAGACAATACCACAGTGGTGGACGAAGCATGGGCAGATACTCCTTTCTCACTCCTTGTTGTTGCCTGTGAGGTCCCTAGGCAGAGTTGTGTCCAAGACAGGTCATTTTGCATGACAATTTCAAGTCTCACATGTCAGGGTTGACTTCTCTCACTGAAGAGATATTAAATTGAGGGCTTGTCACAAAAGGTACTTGCTGTAGGTGTTAGATTTTTTTATAGTAAGAGTTATTTCACAGCAAAGGGAAAGTCAGGATTCTGACTCTTCACTCATTTCCCAGATTTCCACCTTGGCCATGCCCGGCCAAAGGGGGAAATAAAGGTGGCTGAGGCCCGGGAGTGCCCTTCCTCTCACCTCCAGCACTGCCCTGAGCAGCCTGGACATTTCAAAGGGAAGGCTTTAACCAAGCTGAAGCACACAGAAGAGTGTGCAGTAATGAATCAGACTCCTGGTTGTCCCAAAGATGTGGAGGGGAGAAACATCCCATCTCCAAAACCACTGCTCCTTGGAAGAGAGAATCACTAGGGTTTTATCAAAGAAGGTAAAACACCCAAATCTACCCAGTAGCTGCAAAGCAGAAGCTGCCTGCACTCAGAAGCCTGGGCAGAGGAGATCACTGCTGTTGGCTGATGGCAAGCACAGGGCATCTGGCAAGAAATGCTCCCACAGAGGAGTAAGACACATCCAAACTTTATGATGCTGAAAGATGCATTTTGTGCATCTGTATTTAGGCTGTATTTCACAGCTTTCTTGACTTGTGAAATTCTGGGGGGAGCAAATGGAGAGTCAAACATGTCCACTGTGGCACCACTACTTCTGTAGCAAAGAGCCTGGGTCTCCTGGTTCCTCAGATGGCTGAGCATCACCCTAATTCCTTGGGTTAGGGTTACCTTGACCTGAAAAAACAAGAACAGTACAGCTGCCCCAGGACAAGTCTTTCACTCTGCACACTTGGATGCTGCAGCAAGGAGTGGGTATGTGTGTGTGTGTGCAGAAATCAGCAGAATTTTATTCTTCTAACTAGAATCTAGGAAGAAGGAGTGCTTTGGTGAGGCAGCTGCACTGGCCAACACAGCAAACACTCCTGCACCTCTATGACAAGCACCAGAGGCTGAAGTACATTGCAACTGCCATTACTGAATAAGCTACTGCTAAGGTTTAATTACACATCTGAGGCAGAGCAGGCAGGGAAAAGTGTTGTTTATGTGTAGCCTTTTCATCTGTAAAATAATTGGTACGATTCAGAAGAATATGTGGTGGAGCTGCCTGCCCAATGGCCTAAGCATTTCACAGCTTATTGCTGGTGTCCATTCGGTGTGAGGATGCAGGCAACCATTCCCTCGAGCAGGTACAGCTTAGCTTGGCTGTTAAGAGTAAATCAGCTCCTAGGAGCCTCTGGGAAATGGCAACAGTTGTGTATTTTAAAAGGATTCCCTGTGGTGTAGACCAGTTCAAAACACTCCATCTAACACTGAATTCATTTGAAATTCCAATGCCGCAGAAGTCACGAGAGGAAAGCCATTCCACGGCAATCGCATCGGTCTGCTAATGGGAAGAAATTCATCCCCTCTTGCAGCCCTCCCCAAGGATGGTTCTTGTAGATCAGCCAGGCACCACCCCAGTGCAGCGATCTGCTTAGGGCTGGGGGGAGATGTGGCTCGCGGTGGCAAGGACCCCGAAGCACACAGGAGCTCACACTATGTTTTCCCATCACTTTTCAGCTGTCAGACTGCATCCTGTGCTGCGGCCCTGCTCTGCAGCCACAGTGATGCCCATGTATGAGGGAAGAATTACCTGGGGCTACATCTGCAAACTGCCAGCCTAGGTGGGGACCAAGAGTGAGAGAGAAGCTGGGGAAGGGTGCCAGAAAACTCCTGGGGAATGGGTCATAGTTCTCCAGTGGACTGGCAGGAACTGGGAGCTTGGAAAGAAGAGGGGAAGCTGGAGCTGGTTGCCTTTGTCTCCTCAGTCCCTGGGACGTCGCTGTAAAGCAGCACCATGGTTTTTCCATGCCACAGCAGCACATCTAGCTCAGAAAAAGCTGGGTAAAGTTACACATAGTTTTCCATCTAGCCCCTCACGTGGCTGCTAAAATGCACAGCCTTAGGCCTTCCCACCACTGACATGTCTGACTTATGTTGCTTTCCAGATCCCCATTGCTGGCCAAAGAAAAATGGTTAATTTTAAGTAGAAAAACAACTGTGAATTAGTTTTCTTTAGTGTCCCATAGAAATGATCAACCAGAGAGATCATGTGTCTTTTTTCCATAATCATGCCTTTGTGGAAAGAGCAACCAGAAGAGCAAGCCAGGGGCCAAAACACACACTTACCTAGTATTTGCACTTCATGGGTAATTCCATAGACATCTATGAGTGCCCAGAGAGGCCCGGAAACTTTAATACCACAGTGAAACAATATTGGCTCCTCATCATTAATACTGTAGAAGACTCTCCCATGACGGTCAACCCAGAAGGCCAAGATATTGTCTCTCACAGCAAACCTCTCTGGCAAAGCTTTGGCCCAGTACCCGGGTCGGGTCACTAGGTCTGGACAGGCGTACTTTGGTATCTCCTCAGAGCTCATCTGCGATGGGTCATGAATGGTGAAGCCGAAGCGTAGGGCCCCGCTCCAGCCATGGTGCACAGCCACCAGCTTCAGCCTGACTTTCTCATAGAGGTGGATGGGCCGGTTGGTGAAGGTGACTCCGTTGCAGAAACTGTTCCTCCGCGTGGCCTTGCGCGAGTGAGCGTCCAGACGCACGTTCTTGCCTTTGGCTTGGGAGTGGAAGCGCGGCGGCTCCGTGATAGCGAGGACCGAGCGCCGCTCATGGCTGCTGTTGGGCAAACTGTAATAGGGGCGGCTGGAGACCGAGCGGGTCTGGTGGCTTGTGTCTGCAAAAGGAGAAACCAGCAGCTTTGTCAGAAGTGCGTGACCTGAGCAATGCATTAGCTCAGCCTGGGCAACTGCAACTGGCTTTGCATTCCTCGCTGGGAACCTCACTATTTAATATTAAATTGCTGTGCATGGCCACAACCTGCTCTTTGTTCCACCAGCTTGGCCCTCAGCTTTATGCAAATATAAGGCAAATGTGGCTCTCGAGGCAAAGGTTAGGCAGCTTCCCTTCTACGCCCTGCAAAGCTGGGTGAAAACGGACATCCTTTTGTTCCCATCAGATGCATCCTATTGCACTCGGAAAGGCCCTACGCTTGTGACTGTGTTCCAAGTTTCCTATTTACAGTGCATGTACTGTTCAATCATCACCATGGCTGGCTGCAGCCAGAGTCACACCATCTCTGACAAGCATGGCTGTTAAGATCAGAGGTGCTCAAGATGCACATGGATGTAGGACTTTTGTGTGACATGCAGCTACTGGATCCTATGTCTCTTAATTTTGTAATGATGTACAGGAGCTTTGAAGCAACAGAAGTAAACCAAAGCATTCAGCAGACGGACTGTCACCACCTCTGCATCAGCAGACTGCTCTTCCAAAATGTTCAACCCAGCCCCTGGTTCAGATATCCAATGCAACTGGCACATTAAGGAACATCTCATCACGCAAAGCCTTGTCTTTACACTGAACCTCCCATTTGAGCTCAAAGCACTTTATAAATGATGATTGTTTTCGGCTTCACAGCACCACAGATGGCACAGAAATCCTACCATCCTCGTTTTACAGATGGGAGAAGGAGAATTTATGGGTTAGATCTTGCAGCATTTAAAGTCAATAGCATTTTCAAGACCAATTTCAAGAAAAACAGATATGAGTCCTAAAGTGAAGTTCATGCGAGCATGAAGCAGGGATGAAAAAATCCAATTTCTAATCTTAATCTTTAGCTGCAAGTTGCCTGTGGCAGGGGCAATATCTTTTGCATACCCCTGAACAGATGGGATCTTGCTCCAGGACCAGGGCTCCCACCACCATGGTGTTAAAGGCACTTCAATGCAGACCCCTCTCCCACCCATCCCACCACTCCTCCTCTTTGCATCTGGCTTTGTAGATTTTTAAAAGCAAAAATGGAAGGTGCCCTGGGTGCTCAGAGTCATCCTGTTAAATATAAAACAGCATGACATGTACACATTTATTCTCAAGTATTTGACCACTTTTGAAGCTGTAGAAGCTGCCTGCCTGCCCCTTCCCTCAAGTTGCTTCCCCCCAATGCATAACCCCTGGCTTTGCTTCATGATAAGAGGATTTTCTGATACTTTTCTCTCTTGGAAAGAAACACCAGAAGATGCTGTGAGCTCTGCTGGGAAAAGCTGCCCAGAAAGCTGCAGCTGGGACATCTTTTTTGCATGAAAAAACACACGGGTAGGGCAGCAAGAGGCTGGAACTTGCATCCGTGTCTGAACTAACACAGGCTCTAAGCACCTGCTGCCTTTGAGAATGCAAGAGAAGAGGGGTTACAGGCAAGCTCTGAACACAGGATTAGCCTTTGAAATTGGGCATCTGCAACAGGAGTCAAGGAGCTGCAAGGGCAAAAAGCTCCTGTCTGCATCAAGAAAAAAGGTCAGACCTAAATTACAACAGGCAAATGCAGTGCCTGAATAAAAGGTCTCTTGTACATGTTCTTTTGTACTGCACATGACAACTGCCACACAGCACAAGGTAATGGTTAATCCTGCCACACACAAATGTAAATAAATACATCCTTGCCCCTACCCCAGTGCCATTTCTGCACCAGGGCCACAAAGGCAGAGTCCATGGGGAGGAGAGAAGCCCCCCCCCAGGTGTTAAATCCCCTCAGGACAGTCCCCTGCAGCAGGGCTGGCTTCCCCCAGCTCTCCCCATGCAGGATGGGGTTCCCTCAGTCTGTGGGGTCAGCCCCAACCACACTTGCAAGAGATGTGGGTATTTTTTTGGGGTATTCCCAGGAGAAATCTCATTTCTTACCTCCTGGAGAGGTAAAATACGTAAGATGGCTGATCTCAGCGCAGACCCACCCACTGCTCATGTGGGTGCTGCTCCATGCATCTGTCTGCAAACCTTCCTGACAAGTGATGCTGCTACGGAGGAAATACGGCTTGGGGTTCCCCCAGCAGAGAGAGGCATCAGCCCAGCCAAGCTGTAATGGCCCCGAGCAGTGTGGGGTGAATCCTCTACAGCCAGTGGCACCCACAGAGCCTTCGTGTTGTCCAGCTGGGACATGGGTTAGGCAAAGCCCTGATGGGTGCTGCCAGGTCGGCCTCTGAGAGGTTTCAGTGGGGCCAGGTGGGCTCAGCGCTGCTCCTTCACAGCACCCCCACCTTGCTAGGCAACAGCCTCCCCTTTCAGAGAAACACTCATTTTATAATCCAAAGAGCTGCATTTCTTTCTAAAATGATTAAAAACAACTCCCCTGTGAAAGAGAGCACCCTACCCTTAACATCCCCATGTTGGCCAGCAGTAAGAAGGAGGGAAGAGGGCTTTTGTTCCTGGCCTCTCAGAAGAATCCCCTGCTCTCCATCCCCCACACAGCACCAGCCTTCCTCCCACACCAACCTGCCGGAGCCAACACACATGTGAAAGCTGAATGCAGCAGGACATGATGTCCACCAGCACTGCTCCTGGGGCCTGTCCTTCTCACACCGCTTTCGGAAAGCATGGGGGACTGTGGTGGGAGTGACAGTGACAGCAGCCTGATGGATGGAAGCACGATGACACAAGCACCCACTTCAAACGCAGCTTTGGGTCCACCCAGCCAGAGAGGAACTTGAGGCCGGGGTTTGGCTTTTTAGTTTTGTTTTGGTTTTTTTTAAAAAACAGGAAAGCATATTGTGGCTAAACAATAGGAAAGTCCCCAGAAGGAAATGAATGGATAATTTATTTATAATGCCTCACATGAACACCTGCCGGTTGCCACCAGGAATAAAGTCTGACATAAGCCAAGGCAGGGGGGCAGAGTTTTCCCACTGAAACACGCCTGAAGCTGAGCTGGGGCATGTGCTTTGCTCATCATGTACCCACGGGGACCAGGCAAGCTCAACAGGATGTTTGTGCCTTTGAATTGCCCTAATTTGCGTCTCAGCTTCTGCAGCTGGGATCACATTTCAGTCCCTCTGCTACTTCTCCAAACCCTTCCCTCTCGTGTCTGTGCCATCCCACCCAGAAGCCCGTCAGTGGGATAATGACAGCCGAGTTTGTGGCAGAAATGCCACCCTACCCAAGGGTGCCTGATGCCGTGACAGGCAGCTAAGAGCTACGCCAACTCTTTTTTTTCAGCTGTGAGATTCCTACAACACTTTGAACAGGCAATTTCTTCTCTTTATGCCTCACTCTCTGCCTAAGAGAGAGTCGTAGTATTCCTCCACCTTGCTGGAAGCTAAAAGGATTAAAAAATGGAAGGTTCTCAAGCACTGCAGCCCTTGAGCCCTGTGAGCATGTCAGTGTCATGGCTACATCATCAAATGGGACATGAACCCACCCAGTCTCCCAGGTGTTGTCCTGAGGTCCCATCCAGCACTTCGCTTCTTTTCATTCCAGAGTTTTCCAGTTTTTATCCCTACCCTCACCACCTGCAAACACGATGATCACAGTACCACTAAGGCACAACAGCAAAGGAAAATGGAAGAGAAAGCTGAAGGATTAAGAACAGTGTAGGGCTCCTTACTTCTCACAAAAGTAACCCAGGTTAGGAGGCAGCATCTCCATCCATGTGGGCTGTGCTGAAACAGATTTGGGTTGTGGGATCTCATGGTCTCAACTGCAGGAAGAGATCACACATCTGAAACATCACCTGCTTTCCAAAAGCCCAGCACTTTTATTTCTTAGCTTATGCTGACCTTTGGAGAGGTATTTTAACTAACATGCACTTTGCATTTCAAAAAGGTACAGCAGGCAGACCCTGGACAAACTCCACATATTTATCATGGTTCCAGTTCTAAAAATAAACATTTTTTTTTCACCCATTTGTTCACAGCATCGGGCTTGCTGTGGCACTATAATCCCACTGACAGCAGCAGACAAAATTCAGATCAAGAGCTTTCTCCAAGGCTGCTGCTCTCTGGGATGTGGGGACAGAGAGAGCTGCTTAGCTGGGGAGCTGACCTTAAGCCAGCCTGATCCTGTCTTTACTTGCTCAGACAAGCCAGGCAGGAGTAATACCATAGAGAGCCCTAAAAAGAGGGAGAAGAGAGTAGTGTTCGAGGAGATCAGAGCCACAGCAAAGAGCTACGAGGCCAGCCTGGCAGCTGAGGAGGAGGAGGGCAGCGCCTTCCCGATGCGCCACACGGTCCGTATTAACTCTAAAACTGCTGCATCAAAAGACATTCCCGGGTTCCCAGAGCCCTTTCCTGGAGACGCACTCCAAGTAAATCCATGACAAAAAGATGCACAGGATCACAAGGCAATCAGTTCAGGGGGCAGCCAGGTGCCAAAGAAGGATGTGTACTGGATAAAGCAAGGATGTCAAGGGAATAGAAACTGCTGGCACCACTATGCCATGGGTGACAGCTCGTCAACATGCAGCATCTCCCTGTGCTGCTCAGAGAAAAGGCTGAAAGGCATCAAGCAGCCTGAAATCTATCTATTAATGCCCACTGCACAGGGAAAGGGGACCTACCTAACATGCCTGCATCTTATCTTTATGGCCACTGCCTTATCAGTAACATTAGAACTTTTTCCTATTACAGTAGATAGTCAGGTTGCTGCTGCTGCAACACCCCTGTTGAACATTAAACAAAGTGTCTGGAGAGAGGGGGCAGGTGGCTTTTCCTTTGAAACAGGAAAATCCCAACAGGTGAGGACAAAGCGGTCAAGTTCACTGCGTGATCACAGGCTTGTAGAAACAGCCCTCACAGACCAAAAGTCAATCACAGCGAGCCAGTGTGGTCCACCAAGGGCACAGTCCTCACCATGCTCCTACCACTGCATCTTCAAGACGAGGCAGCCGCCCGTGGGCGCGATGGCTGGAGCCTTGCCGGAGGCTGGAAGCAGCAGCCTAGGCTGTTAGTGCAGATAACACACACTAACAGCAACACGAAACAGGATTCTGCTCCGACTGATCTTATCTTCTGAGAACAAGAGATAAAAATCTGTTCACATATAAATTTAGTGTGCTGCCTAGACTTTTATTTTTTTCTAAAATACAGAAAATGCATCGAGGAGCTCCACGGGAAGCACTGGTGTTGCCTATGCCATGCACGCCAGTGTGACTTTGTAAAGTGAGGCTACCAAACCCACTACAAGGCTCCTGCAAAAAATTATCCTCATTTCCAAACACCCTGCTGGCTCTCACACTGGAAAACTCAACTTGACAATTAATATATATCCCGCATTTAAATTCCTGTGGTTTGCATGACCAGTCCAAAGCCCTGCTTTGATGTAATGGTCTCCCTGTCCAGTCCTCTAACCTGAGAGAAATTTCCAGGGAATTAAAACACATCCTCATGGTTGACTTGCAGTAGAGGGACACAGACATTGAGGCATTAGGGGAGTCTGAAGACACCATAGTGCATTACAGGAAATGTAACGTTTCTGAACTGACTAATCTGGGAGGGTGGGGAGGAGGAAAGACAAGTTGGGTTTATTTCATTATAAGGTGTGTGGTGGCAGTGAGGTAACTCTATATGCAAATATCTAATGAATATATAACATTTGTCATTGCAAAACCAGCCAGAAATATCCATGGTAGAGATCAGGGATTGACTTTAACTTGAAAAATCAATTTGTGTCTGTCTCCACGAGGATTTTCAAGCAAGAAAACCTTCTTGCCTCTGTGGCTAATGCTTGAAACCAAGCACTTTATGAGGGATTTGGAAAAAAAAATGCTAAAATCCATGTTTTTCTGGGCATAGGCTAATGACACATTTATTCTGGTCTCCTAGGCATTCCTCCATGAAAGCAGAGACAACAGCTTTAGGCAAACTCCTTTTGTTCTGATCCTCTTTCTCAAACCAGCAAACATGGGAAACTCCAGCAGGACCTTGCAATATTTTCCAGGTTGCTCCATTCCCTGTTTTCCACAATGTCCTCAGGAAATGAGCTCCTGCATCCTTGCTCCTCCCAAATTAAGCCCTTTCCTTGCAGTGGGGATTTCATACACATGCAAAGTTCAACCACATCATCCACAAAAATGGTTGACAGGAAAGCCAGCACCAGGTCTTAGCTCTCCTAGTTCACCAAGCATCACATCATGACACCAGCATGAGAGCCAAAATACAGCAAGAGCAGCTGAAACACCAGTGTCTCTCTCCAAGATCTACCAGCTGGCTCAAAGCAGAAAATAAACCACGACAGAAGGTCTGCTCCAGGGATGGAAAGTGCCAGTAGCAAATCTTCCATGACCTAGAAGTGATCACAGAGCCCCAAACACTGGAGAGAACCAGCACTCTCCTGGATCATGAAGGAAAATGATCTCAACCCACGCCCAGACCTTCTGTTTGACTTTGCTTTTTGGAGATGTAGACACATCTTCAAGCCCTCCCCAGTGTCCTTCCACCTGTAAACTGTGGGATAATGGTGACCTATCATTTGTACATTCCTTGTCAGTGCTATTCTGTTTAGGACTTCCATGTCTCTTTATCTTTTTGTCTACCCACCACAACACCACACTGATCACTTGTCTTGTGTCTCGTATTTTAAAAGTTTTCAGGCCTTTGAGTTGCTGCTTTCTTTTTTGTTATTATTATTTTCTAGGCTGAAGATGTTCTGCCTTTAGCTTGGTCATACTTTTTCATTTGGTATAAAGAAACAACTCCTTTCATCACATGCAAATGAAAGACCATTTAAACTTAAAAAAACAGAACAGCATTTTCTAATATGGAAAAAAAAGGGGCAAAATATTATTTAATTTAGAAATTTATTTTTTTTTAATTTCCTTTCACAGGTGAAGACAAGCAAGAAACTATGGTCTGGTGGTTAATGACCTCAAACTTGACACAAAGAAAGCCAATGTATGACTTTGATGGTCTTGGATTTTAAGAGCAAAGTGAGGAGCCCTGGCCTCTCACGGATCAGGCTGTGGAAGCGGGGGCTGCTATCAAAAAAACCTGCTGCTGGGTCTGCAAGTATAGGTAAGTCCACCCACGCTCACCTCCGTCTCTCCGTTCCCCCATCTCTCTCCTGTTGTGCCTCTCACTGTGCTCATGCATGAGTTTTGCTGCAAAGTTGGCCCCATCTTTATTACAGGTTTTTAGTACTCCTGCATATAAATAGCACTAAAAATACACAGAAGCCAGCGATTAAGCACGGAAAGAAAAAAAAAAGAATCTCCTCTCCCCCGTATTATTAGTGAATCTGGGTCAATGAGTCTGCAACTCTAGTAACAAATTCTTAGACTTGGTTAATGAAAGACAGAGCGAGAGTGAGCGGCAGAGGGATGGAGGAAAGGCAGGGTTCATGCCATAATCCCTGCTTAAGTCTTTTGGTGCAAGTGATGAAAGCAGCTGCATGATAGATGAGGAGCCTTGGAAATGGGACAGCTTATTGTAATTCATTATATGGCCTCGACACCCAAGTCCACTGGCTCGTGTCAGTCAGAAGGCCACGCTCACGAGCCAAAGAGCTTTGAAAGATGTCAGGGTTTTGAAAGTCATAAAATATGGGATGGAAAACTAGATGAAACTTTTGGCTACTGGCTAAAGATAAAAACATCTTGTCAAATATAATCAGTCAGTCGCTTTTACTATAGCTCTTATCGGGAATTTTTGGACTATGTTCCTCCTAATAAGCTGCATATGCAATGGCTGTGATTTCACACACCGGGAGAGCAAACCTGTGCCTCTTACTTGATGTATATTATGCTTTGGCAAAAGCACATTTGTTACCTTCTTTAGAAAGTTAAGTTTAACCTGGAAAGAGCAGAGGGAGGCTCAGCTCACTTTATCTTCCAGTCCTAAACTCAGAGTCCATAGCACAGTTTTGGAAGATGACCAAAACCAATGAGAAATAAGGAGCTGGCGTCTGTTTAAGCAACTCCACAAATGATTTCTGAGGCTTGCTAGGTTGGCAGACTACATATTTTCTAAATGTAAATGTTCACCTTGTCAGTCAGTGATTAAAATATGTATTTCTGCAACTTATTAATTTCATGGGTTTATAGAAACAGGCAATACAGTGCATCACAAAACAGAGAGCACTTTAAGATGTAACACTTCAGGCTGGAAAGAGTGGTCTGGAGGAATGAACTCGGAGAGAAGATGGGAGGAAAAGAACAGAGATGTGGACAGAAGCCCGCATGTTCTCTGGAGCAGCTGGGTTCTGCTTTGATTTACCAAATTCACAAAGAAATTGGGTTCAATTTCCATGGGTTTACAATACTAAACTTTTTTTTTTTTTTGATGGCTGTTACTTCAGGCAGGTCTGAAGCCCACTCCCGTCCTCTGATGCATCAATTTTGTTAAATCAAATGCATTGTGCTCACTGCAAGTTAAACCCAGTTTAGGAGGCCAACATCCAAGGATCCCATTTCAACAGGGTTTGCTCTTCTACCAAGCACCGTTTTCCTCAAGCCTGACTCAAGGACAGTCCCACAGAACATAAGTCAGGGCACCTTTTTCTTTAACGACCACACCATCAGTCATCAGAGGAGAAGGACTTCATCTTCAGTGGTTGCCATGCTCTACAGCAGAGTTCTAATACAGGTTTTTATGGCATCAAGACAAACACAGAGCTATTCTTAGTTTTATAGGATACTGTGTCACCAGGATCTGTCTCAGAGATCCTTCCCCTTCCACTCTGCTCCAGACTGGCAACAGTCACTGCTGCAGCAGAGACTGCAGACACAGTCCAAGAGCAACCCAAGAGACCCAGAAACCTGCTCTATCAGTGAGTGCTGCTGGCTGGCCCTCAGGCCTGAAGCTACCCCAAGGGGTGGGGAGGAACCCCGTTGTTTTGTCTTCAGAGATCCACTCCTGGGGCTCCTAGTTAATACACTGCACAGAAAAGATCCTGGCTGGAGTATTTTACGCAGATTCAAAACCAAATCTCGTCTTCATGCCCCCAATTCCCCTCCATTCATCAATCCTTAACTTCCCAGACAACTTTTCCCCTGCAGACAGTATAAACAGCTCAGGACTGTTTTAGAGAGCAGTGCTTTATGTTCAGAAGCGCATCATTCCGAACCGATGTTTTCCTGTTCCGATCATGACTGTGATTTGTTGAAGAGTTACAAGAACATGTGAGTGGTTCAATCAGTGACATTGAAATGGTCCATGCCCTCACCCTGTCCCCTCGCCACCGGACGAGCACGTAGCGACCATTAATGCAAATAGACTCCCTCTTTCCATTCAACCTCTTTTCTTCTGACCAGCTGTACCAACTCATCTGCACTGGGGATTTATAAATAGTGACCATGTCATTCCAATGTTAATGGCTTTTAATGAAATTGGAGAATGAAATGCATTCCCTTTTAATATCCTCATAGCAGCAATTTTATTCCATCCCATGGTTTCAGTGCAGGGCTCATGGAAACAGTGCTGGAGCTTGGCACATCCTTTCCCTCAACCCGTCAATGTGTCGCTTCCAGCGCAGACAGGAACAAAAAGAGGGAAAGAATTTTGTTGTCTCCCTGACGCAGGAAACCCACCCATCCCCTGTAGACAGGCAGCATCACAGCACTGCACCAGGGAGGCAGCTTGTGAAACAGGGAGGAAAAAAGCCTTGAAAAGTAATAGTGGCAATTTACCTTGGCTTTTGAGGCATTGTTCTCTGAAAACACCCTAAAAGCCAGTGTTTATGTTGTCTTCATCCCTCTGAATTCAAACTGTATATAATTTACACTCATGCCCTTCCCACCTCCAAAAAGCATGTCTGGAGAAAGGCCAGTATGTAAGATGTGCTGCCAGAGCCCTCCCTGGGTCTGCGTGTGCACCGTGCTGGGCCATGGGATGGGGCGTGTGATGCTCAAGCCGAGAAGCACTACAGGCTGAGGGTTTTTTCCATGCTCAGTAAAAACACAAGAAAACTCTCTGGTAAGCACAGGAATTGTTCAGCAACAGGACTACAGAGGAAGAGAAGCTGCAGGTGAAGGGAGAGACCAGCACTCAGAGTGATGCTGCAGGAGCAGAAAGGAGAACCTGGACATTTGGTTCTGCCTTCGACTTTTTCCAAGATAACCTTATGACAAAGGGAACAACCCTGCTATTTTTCTTTGCCATACATTCATTACAGAATCCTCTTTCAACTTTATCTCCTCTCTTCATACTGGTTCTTTTTTTTTTTTTTTCCCTCCTAATTACAACTTCTCTACACACAGAGGACAGGAATGCATTCAGTTTAAAAGAAAAAAAAAAACAGAGGAACTATTTCAGTCCAAACAGGGATGGATAACCAGAGAGCCATTACACTTAATAGTGGTACCCATACAGGGCTTTTGATCTGTCCTAAGGGAGCTGTGAAACCACAGGAATAGGGGGGAAAAGGCCTCTAGGAAGATGTTCTTTCCAGCAAGCCCTGCTCCCAACATGGTGCAGCATTTTTAAACGTTGTCCACAGTCCCTTTTATATTTACACATGGTTTAAACAGTGATCTGGCAACGAGGGGGGAAAATGCTTTGGGAGGAATGCATGGCTGAGGAAGTTAAATAAAGAAGTGGCCAGGTCTTCAATCATCCTATATTTTATATATACAAAGGCTGCGATTCCACTAAGCTTTTCCGAAACAATATGTAAAGAATCCAAAACAGGGCAAAGGGATGGGAATAGCTAGTTATAATTAAATCAGGGAGGGGGGAAAGCACAGCTCTTCCCCTCTGCCAGGCTAGTTTCCCTGGAGGCATCACAAAGCACTAGGGGATTTGTGGTGGTGGGACCTGTAATTGCTTGTAGGTAACTGCACAGGGGCCGAGTCCAGCCTGCAATGGGTGGGCTGCTGGCCGAAGCCAACACTCTCTCGGCAGGGAGATCTTAAATAAATTTAATTTATACTACTGGCCAGGCTCTCTTTCAAGAGATCAGAAGGACTGGTGACTTCACTCAACTCATGTAAAGTCTAACCTGTACAATAATATCACATATTCTGTTGGCTGTTTTACTTAATGTTTAAAGAATCTATTGCCTTTTTGAAATTAAATACATCTTCAAAATAAAGCCTAAAGTCTTTAAAAGAAAAAAAAAGAAAAAAAAAGAAAAAGAGAGAGGAGGAGAGGTTTTTTGCTGGATCAGAAACAGAGGAAAATGCTCCACTAAAAAAAGAAAAAAAAGAAAAGATGCACTCTTTGGTTGAGATTTTCTAAATGCATGGTTTTCTGCTAAGCTGTGAAACCAGTCCAGGAGGCAGGTGGTTGTGCAACACTTGGCTGCTGCATGGATGAGCTGCGAGATCCTTTTCCACGATATTTACAGGAATTAATAAGAGGAAACAAGAGCCACTTCAATACATTAAACTGTCCAAACAAAAGAAAATACAGTCATACCACAACTGGACACACAATGACCTCAGCCCCCTTTTTCACCTCAAATGTCTTCAATTATTTCAACACACAAAGGATTTGAACACGAGAGGTTTATTTTTAAGCCTCCATGTCAATCTCCTTAACACCAGTGGGATTTGATCCCAGCACACCTAAGTCAACATCAACATTTTTCTCCCTTTACTCTCCCGTTGTGGTAACCCAGCCAAGAGGAGATAAAGGCAGGTGAACCAAAGAAACCTGGAGGTGAGAGACAATTCCTTGTATTGTTGAAGGTAAACACCAGCTTTTTTATTTTTTTTTTCTAAAAGAAAGACCAAAGCCGGATTTTTGCTCTTTCCCTCAGAGGAAGAGATGAGCCAAGAGACGGGCTGAATGCATGAATTATACAGCAAACAAAAAGCAGTGCAACATCAACAGTGATCCCCCATGGACACTCACCTGCCAGGTGATGTCCAGCTGATCTAATTTACTGGTTTCCATCATATTTTCCCACCTTTTTAAGGTGGAGCTTGGACCCCACCCTTCAGCAAAGCAAACTTGGTCAATAGCTTCAAACCTGTTTACCCCAGAGCTGCAAGCTGTCACTATTTTTATAGCAGTCTCACCTTTTTTTTTCTATTCTTCATGGATCATTTACACCTATAAAACCCCACTGTATGGCCAAACAGCACACTCCTTAGTAACTATGGAATTGGAAATTTTAGAAATCCCACATGAAACAACAGAAACAGCTGCGCAAAACCTCCTGCTTCCACCCAGATGGTTCTTGTTTCAATTAACCAAATCAGACTTTAATTCAGAGTCAGTCACGGGCCTTGTTTGGATTTACTTGGAAAAACACACCTATAAATCACATATAAAAAAAAGCTATGGAGGGAAAGAATGTGTTTCTCTTTGGGTGGTTCTTTTGTTTCTTCCTTCATGGTTTTTTGGTAGAACCAAAATTTTATAAGCAGACAAACAAATACACAATTACATGTTGACAGCTTAGAGCCTCTGGTGGTTCTGGACACAATAAAGTACAGTCAGCACACAACTACATGATGTCCCTCCTCTGCTTCTTCAAAATAGATGGCACCGAGTATCTCCCATGGAACTTTGAGCTAGAAATATGTCGGAAAAGGGATGCCAAACGTATGGAAAGCCCAAAGTCATGAAAACAGACCCACACAGGGGCTTTCCTCTGGTCCCAGGTCCAGTGCCACTGCTCACCCAGTGCCTTCTTGAAACACCAAATCTGAGCAGTCACTCAAAAAGAGGCAGGAAAGCCCTCTCCTAACCAACAAATTCAGTGCAGCCATCAGCTGCTGGCAGAAGGGAAGAAGCTTTTCTTCCCTGAAACCTCTCCACATCCCACAGAAAAGCAGGTTTCCCCCAAGCAGGCACAGTCCCATCCTCCCAACCCCTCATCTGCCAGCACATCACAGAAGTGGCTTTAACAGGAGCACTCAGGATGTCTGAACAACACTGACAAATCCAAAAGGCCGTGGCCAATGTTTACCCAGGCACAGCTCCGCTGGCTCAGCTCCACGGAGGATTCCCAGCACTGACACAGCAAGGTGTACATGCACTGGTACATGTCTGAGCTTCTGTTGATGGACAGGCAGACCACAGCAGCCACTGAAGACAAACTCATCACCTTTTGGAGAAACCAGCCTGCTGCTTGCCAGAGTGCTGTTTGTGGCAGATACTAGAGGTGGGAAAGGGATGGGAAGCTCCACAGCCTGTCCCCAGCATCACTCTGGGATATTCACCAGTCCCTAAACACCTGCCCATATCTAGCCCTCCTTACCCTTTCCATTTCTCATGCTTTTGTGGGAACTCCCCTGGGTCCCAAAGAGAAAACCCTTCATTAGCACCACAGCAGGGATTTTTTAGACAGAGCCTGGGACAGGGGACCAGAGAAACCTTCTGCCCATCGACAGCCCCAAGGCGGAGCAGGCGCCTGCCTGACCGCAGTAAATTCAGGGATGCTTTCCAGCTCAGCTTCCTACACACCCAGGGCTTGGTGAGACAGCAGCATGACTTCTGTGCTCCTTTAGGTTTTTCTAGGTTGCTCTGGTCAAGTTGGAGCAACAGCAGAAACATTTCACGCTGTTGTTAAACCATCAGAAGCCCTCACCCACACGTGAGCAGTGCCATACGGTCACGTATTAATGGCATATAACAGCTCTGTGACTGCAATGCTTCCTTTGCTCGAAGAACATAGGGTGCTGCAAGCAGTGTCTTCTTAGTTTGAGGTGGTGTCTCATGGGAAGCTGATGGGACAGTACGAGCAGACCCTCCCCAGAGAAGACCCAGCCAAGCTGAGAACCATTCCAAGAAGAGAAGCAGTACAAGGAGCCTTCCCGGCACAGGAGCAGTATTCCTCAAGTACCACACAGGGCACACAGCTGTGCCCAGAGGCCCTGCCCTTTGCTCCCATCTTCCCCATCTGCCCCACGGTGATGCCTCATTTCAGTAACTCATTGAATGAGTTGAATGAATGAAACTCATTGAATGAATGCCTCATTGACAGTAGCTGCTGAATTTGGACAGCAGGGCAGGCCCTCCGCATTCTGGATGGGGAGATTTCTTCCTTCTCTTTGCTGGATTCACATGTCCTCTTCAGGAAAAGCCCCAGTGCAGCATGTGCACCCAGAGTTGCACAGGGCCACCAGAAGGATGGATCTCAGCTGGCATGTCTCTCTCCATCATTCCCCATCACCACAGTCCTGGGGCCACTTCCCATCATGGATCCCAGGTAGTGCTGTGCCTCCACCCCAAACACCCCCTTTGCCACCCACCATGCCTTGCCTGAACACCTCTTTGGGAAACTGTCAATACTCCAGAGAAGAAGCATTTCAGGTCCCCAAACCCACACCGTCTCCAAGGCAGCAGAGCAGTGAGGTATAAGGCAGTACCATTCCCTTTATCTACTCATTCATTGCCACTGAGTTAAGCCACAATCAGTCCTCTGAGCACTGGTGTTAGCCCTGAGGAAAAAGATTATGATAAAGACAGGGAAAGCTTTGTAGGAGCATTGCCATGTTGGGCAGAGACCTGAGGTGATGAGTCTGCAGTGATGAATGATAGCTGGAGATGCACAGCAGCAATGGCTCTGAAGTGATGCCCTGGCTCAGTGCAGGAATATAGGCACAGAAAGGGAAAATATGAGAATATAGCATAGAAAGGCCACCTACTGAACATCTCTGTCCATCACCTTTAGCCCACTGGAAAGGAGGAAACAGGGACTGCCCGATGCAGGGCTGTGTTCAAGATAAAAGAGGCTGCAAGCAAATCAAAGAGGGTTGGAAATATGGTCAAGATGCAGAGGCATGCAAGGAACGCTTCTCCCTCTGCCTGGGACTGCCTCAAGAGGTCATACCATCCATCTCATCCCAAAGGAAAATCTGAGCAACCAGCTGAGGGTTGTTGCTTGACACAGTTTGGTGATTGATTCTAGTGATGTGCCCACAAATTTCAGTATTTACAGGAGTGCAGCTTTTTTGCATGGGTGTGTAAACATTTAGTAAACAGGAATGTATACAAAAAGAGGGTTTGAAAACATTTTGTTTTAGAATGAGAAGCAGCTTTGACCTCTCTGGGAGGAATGTACCTCTGCCCTCTGCTTAGAGATGGTCAGCTGAATGCTTGAAGAGGGTGGGAGAAATAGTAAACATGTTCAGGGAGCTGGGAAGCAATTTTTTATTTTTGTTTTGCTTCTAAAACTAGCTTCCAGTGTTTCTAAGAGCAAGAGGCCCTTCAGAAGAAACCCGATCCCTCGAAGCTCAATTTTGAAAAGGGGCTAATTTTTAAACAAAATAAATTTTAAAGGAGAAAAATGTGAACACTTCTATTAAGTGATAAACTTCAGTTGTCCCACACGAGGTCGGCATTTCAGGGCAAAAGGGCTTCCCAAAGCATTTGAGTAACTAAGCCTCACAGCGCCTTCATGAGCAGCAGGGCTGGGAACACGGAGCCTCAGGCTCCCCACCCTGGCACCCACCAAAGGGAAATAATCTGCACTGCTGTTAGGAAATGCTGGTAACCATCACATGACTTGTTTGAGGGAGGAAAGGGCCGTTTCAACCAATTCATTAATTATGAATATTAAACAAGTCAAGTTTTGAAGTTCAGTTCGTAAAGACTCAAACTTCTGCTATTGTTCTGCTCTGGAAAATCAGACTCTCCAGACAGCATCTGTCAATCTGATTATTAGGTAGTTCAATGAGGGAGAAAAAGAATTGTTCTCTCTCACCTGCAAAAAGCTCTCTGTGCCTTGTAATTATTTGCCTTGATAAATTTAATTTAATTGAGTTTTCCCTTCTAGATTTGGCTAGTCGAGTTAAACCATAAAGATTATTCATGAAAAAGCAACTACAGTTGGTTACTAGGATACAAAAAAATCACTTAATACGTTCCTCCAATGAATAATCCCGGCAGAACACACACAAATTCAATAAATTATGAATTTCTCTTTTTCTCTTACATAAACGTCGGGGTTGCAGAGGCATTTCTTGGAACCCTTTAAAATAAATTAATAACTTAATTACTATGCAATAGCAAAACAAATAGAGAGGAGAGGCGAGCCTCGCAGGTAAGCTGCATCCTTTGTCTAGACATGAAAGTTATTTTGGAACAAGGCAGGGTGCAAACGGACAGCAGATTCGTCATTGCCAGTATCTATGTGCAGACACTGGTATCTGGCATGCTCACATGCCTTTCCAAAGAGGATAACGTAAGCAGCAGACTAAGCTCATTTGGAAGAAGGCATCCTTATTTCAGAAAAACCCCATCTCCTCCTGCACAATTCCATGTATACAAAAGGTCGAACATAAAAGCACTTGTTGCCAGATCTCTGAACCTGCAGGGTGAAGGGGGAGATAAGTTTTCCTACACTGGAAGCGGCTGCCAAGCCAAGCTGTGGATACGGGGCCAGCATCCACAGTGCCACACGACTGCTGATGGGCAAAACAAACTGCAATCAGGCTCGGTCTGCCCCGAGCCACTCAGACGTTTTTGGATACAACACCCAGACTCAGAAGATTGATTTTGGATACTTAACAGCATTTGGCCTTCTGTGTGTGTGTGTGTGGTTGTATCTTGCTCTGCCTTTTCCTAGCTCTCATACTACCCCTAATAACATCCATCCCCCTGCGTGACTCAGTACAGGCTGCTGTTCAAGGCTGTGGTATTTAAAGACACGCTATAGGGTCTGTTGGCTAAGATCAGTTTTTCTAAACTTTAACCGAGATGGATTTCCTTGAAATCCTGACTTGCAAAGCATCTGTCCTTCTCACCCTCTGCCTTTGATCACATCGGCAGCACAGGCAGTGCTGTTCTGCTGCTGGCAAATCACCCGGTAATTGCTATTTAAGTCTCACAAATCAGATACCAGTGTGAAGATCTGCCTCGTACTCTTCAGAGGACATCTCCTCTCCAAGAGAGATCAGCCAAAATGCCTGATGTACTGAAATATCTGCGAGCCTTCTTCCATGACAGAGCCGGGAAGCTCTGCTGGCATCAACCTTTCCCTCCCTGCATGCACAGTCTCGACATTCAACTTTGATTCTTCAGCCCTCGCTGCCAACAAGGCGCTCGTGCAGACCCTGTGCCGTGTTCCCACAGGCTCGTCCCCAGCCCAGCCCACACTTGGCTCTGTTCACCTGCCAGCCAAGGAGCCCCAAGGGGCACCGTGCCCCTAAGCAAATCCAACTCTGAGTCTCAGATCAAAGTCGAGCCAAACACTCCTTCCATTGTGTAGTTTGTCCCCAAGAAATATGAAAGTTATCTCTGTTTTATAAGCCAGCACAATGTACAGCTAATGCTCTTTATCACTAAAAGTGAAGCAACAGCATGTTCATAAATAATTTTGAGGTTTTGTACTTAGAAACCTTTTCACTTTGCAGAGCAAAGTCATCAAGAGTTTTTGACAACATCCCAAGGAAAGCATCACCGAAGAACATCCCCTTAAAGAGGCATTTCCCGGAGGAACAACTCTTTAGCAGGAGCCTGCAGGGATTATCCAGCCCACCTTTAACCTCTGATGGGACTGGATCCACCAATGTCATTCCTAGCTGATGAATAACAAACTTGGTCTTCAAGACCTCCAGTGATTTACATAATCCAATTTACTGTACTCCACCAAGACTTCAGTGTTAACTTGCCCCCTGCCTTTTGGAGAGTGTGTACTCAGATACGCTGGTCCTGTCTCGTCCAAAACAACCTGTGATTCATTGCATCCTTTTAGCAACGATTTTGGCCACTGCCAGGACACCTGACCAGACAGATCTCAAGCACCAAGTCTTTTCTGTTACCCAAAAATAAAAAGCTCTATCCAACAGTGTCAAGTTCAAGACCCCAAGAAATAACAATTTCTCCTCATTAGGAATTAATGCTATCAACCTTAGCATCACACCACGGAGATAACTTGTGAACTCCACTCCATAAATTACAGAATATGTTAAGCTGAGAAACTGGTGCCCCAATGAGACCAAAACAGATAACAGGCTGAGAAAAGCTGTTGCCACAGTGCTAGCTATCGCTCGGGAAAGAGAGATAAACCTGAATGAAATTATTTCATTTCTGCTGCCAAATAGGATATTCTATCTTTTATCTCTGGCTTGTCAAGGCAGGGCTTGGAAGATTTAACATTTGAGCTATGGAGAAGGGCAAAAATCAAACAACTTTTTTCCCTGACATTTGGAAACCTGATGGAGAACTTCCACTCGGGGAAATTCTGTCTTGACTGACTGTCTTCCCTGTGTTGCAACACGGGCTATGAAAAAGAGAGCTTTGCTTTTATGTGGGCTATTTACTTCTGATGGCATAATGTCTTATGGCTATGGGGAGGAGTGCTGTTGCAAGAAACCTGGAGTCACAGACAAATGGATGGTTAAAATAGGAGAATTCCTAAAGCACAAAAGTCTCATTATTATGTAAATACCCACAATGAAACAAAGCAAAACAAAAAAGAGAAATCAAAACCTCTTATATGCAACTATCTAGCCAATAACTCCACAAACACAAGTGCATCCATTTTTCTCCCTTCAAAGCACCGGTAGCTCTTAAAAAAAATCCTAAACATGATTTTCCTGCTGCACTGAAAAGCTTTGAAATGCAGTTAAATGTTTTTTTCTTTAAAAAATATTCTTGTGTAATTCCAGCAGCAAGTGAGAAGTCATTGCTTATCTTTCTCCTTGGTTTCTTTACATCAGTAGTGGTGGTGTAGAAACGAAAAAAACACTGTTTTGCTGGAGCAGGGAAGGGGATGGGGTCTGATCCTCTCAGTAGGAGATCTCTGAGCTGCTCCACTGAAAGCACTGTGAGAAAAAACTCCTGTGTGGAAAGCAAGCCCTACTTACACAGAGCAGAGGAAGATATCTCCCTGGACACAGAGGGAAAAACAAATTAACAAGCAAGAAATCACTTTCCCCTCCTTCACTCCTCCCCAAAGACCCACTTCAACTGTTCAGACACGAGAAATTTAATGTTCCAGCACTCAGTAATTGAGACAACAGGGCATCCAGGTCTGAAGGGAAAAGCTGGCACAGGTATGCTGAGATAAATCTTTCAAGCAGCCGCCTCAGTGCCAGTGATTCATGTTTTTAACATACAGAGAGGAAAAAATACAGCCATCATCAAGTTATGGAACAACCTCAAGTAAACAGCACCTCCTTCCCACCAAGCATGTCCTCCTATGGGTACACATCTTATCTACAGGACTGTCTGGAATATGCTTCCCCAGCTAACACCTCTGGGCAGGTGTTATCTGGCTGTATTTGCAGCACGCAGAGACGGGATGGGGAGGTCTTCAGAGGGGTAACAGGTTACAACCTCATGGCACTGGGGCCATGAAACAGACCTGTAGCACACTGACACACGGTCAGTCCCCTCCAGGACACTGCAGGTTAGTGACACCAAGGGAAAAGGTGGAGTAGGTGCCTAGAGGAGAAGAAGGTGCCTGTAGGAGAAGATAGAAGTATGGAAATGCTCCTATGGCAAAACATCCTCCAGCTACAGCAGCCAGAGAAGCCTCTCCAAGATGAGCCAGGTCCCTTTCACCACTCCTCCAGGCTCCCACCTCTTTCTGCTCTTGTTGGCAAGTGAGCCCACATCTTCCCTCTAGGTAAAGTCTGGAGAATGGTTTGCTGGCCAAGCTCGATTTTGATGGCAGGAAGCCCCAAATGACCGAGAGGGGCTCAGTAGGAGCAGGGAAGGTGCACGTTGGGAGCCAGCCATGCAGTTTGGCTGTGGTGACAAGAAGCAGCAGCAGGCTTGGGATGCCAAACTGCTCCAGGCACAAGAAAGGAGAAAAACAGAGGAGATAAGACAGAAGGAAATAGAAGAGATGGAGGAGATTGCACACACAGACCCCAGAAGGAAACTCAAATGAGACCTGACTCATGTTTCAGGGGATCACACCTGGCCTCATCCCATCTCACAGCTTGTGAAGCAACCTGCTCCCATGTGCTCACTAGCTCTCCCCCTGCCCAGATCAGCAGATTTGCTTCCCTGCTTCCCTCCTGAGCCCACCACATCCATCACAGTGACATGCACACTCACCTGAGGAAAACCTCCTCTTATTTTAGCTACCAACCCGCACAGATAAGCGCTGTAATCAGTGGGATGCTGATGAGAAAGAAAATGTTTCCTTTCGAGGCAAACTGTGCAGCAGAACACTAACTGTCCAAAGGTGCAACTCCAAAACAAAATGAGCTCGAATGTTAAATCCAGCCGAGCTAACGAAGACCAAGGTGCTTATTTGCATTCCTAATTGAAAAGCCACTGAATGTGATACGCAAGGAGAATCCTTAGGAGAACGGGAAGAGAAGCACGGCATCAGCTTCAAGGTGACTCATCCTTTTCATGTCAAGTAAACACTAATGCCCGCACATTCAGACTTGACTGCCTAAAGTTAAATACCTTAAACATACTTAAGCACTTCCATAGGCTGTCAAACTGTAACGTGCTGGGAAGCTGCAATTTCCCTTGCCTGCGGTGAGGGCTCTCTGCGTTTTGCCTACACACACAGACTTAGGGGTGCGATTTTAAGCACCTACAGTAGGGTCAGATGGTGACACACTGGTCCTTTCAACCTGTGGCAATTATCTAAAGAAATAAAAGGAAAAAAGTGCCGTTTGCCAGATATCCTACCTCTTGGCAAAGCAATTCCCCTCCCAAGAGTAAACAATAAAATAGAAGAGAGGGCACCTGCACAGCACTATCCAGTGTGAGAGTGGAGAGCAACAAAAAGCTCTGGCTTTAATGACACACTTGGCAATGTGCTGTGTGCCTCTGACAGCGTGCCGGCCATGGGGCATGACACACAGCTCCACTTAGCACCGGCTTGATAGGAGATGCCTTCCTGGATTCAAGTACAGTTGTTTCTCCAATCTCAGCAGCCAAGATGCCAATGGTAGCGCTGAATTAATCATGCCAGTTGGCTGCAGCACATTTTTGGGTATGTGCTGTGCAAGGCTGGTTAAAGATAGTCCTCAGTATACGATCAACTTGTTCCAGCTCTAAATCACAGTGAAGGCTGAGCAGTTTCACAGGTTTCCTTCTGAAGAGTGGAAAAGCAGAAAGCTACAAAAGCAGCGAATTAATCTATTTTTTTGCACTTCTATGACCTTCTCCCTGGAGATGCTTCGTGCCTGCATGTTAATTAATTAACTCTCATATACCCGAGTTAGTCAAACAGTGTTTCCTACCTCCCTTAGATACAAAGCAAGCCTGCAATAAAGCCACTTGCTTAAAGTTCACAAAGGGAGCCGGAGTCAAAAGCAATGATGGACTCTAGAAAGCTCAACTCCTGGACCTAAAGAGGCAGAAAAATAGCAAAATAGGGCTGTTATTGAGGCAGGGTTAACACCTGTAATCTGTGTGGATCAGACTTGAACCAAACCCAAATGAAAAACTGGTCTGAACAGATACCTTTTTTTCACACAAACCAGAACAACCTGAAGTGGTATTTTGTAGTTTTTGTTTTGAGGACAGACTGGAACCAAACCAAACCAATTTACCAAACTAATTCCCTATTCACAATACTGAGAACCCCTCCTATGGTGTATCACTAGCAACTAAAGGTGGAGGAGAGACCAGAGAACGAATCTAAAGAGAAATGTTTCTTGAAGCTGAGATTTTAGCCCCTAGAAAAGGCAGAGAGATCTTTTCCCACTACACTGTCTTTGCTACTAATTTTTTAGAAAAGAAATTCTCACAGGCATTAGGATTTTAAAGAGGATACGCTGAAACACCATCCTACACCCACAAGCTATAAATTGCTGCTGCTCTACTGTAACCAAGACCCTATGGCCATTGCTGTTTTGCAAAAGACTGGCAGATGGGTGAAGCTCTGAACTTGGGATTTCCAACGTGCTGAGGAAGAGTTAATTATTAAAAACATTTATCTTAAGAAAATAAGTAAATAAGAAATTGAAGTCACTTTTGCCAGAACAAGCCCCATTCTCCCTCGTGTTTACCAAACACAAATGCCGCTCATACTTGGTATTCCTTGCAGTTGTGAGGAAGGCTGGGAGAGAAGCACTGCAATCAGATCCCAGACCGATTCTTAAAAGGGAATTTGGCTCCTTTGTTAAATGCCAATGACCCTATTTGGGCCAGGATCAACAACTGGATCCCAACTGGAGAGTCCTTCACTTGTGCTTCAGCCAGCAAGTGCCTTCTGCCCACCCTGCCCACCACTCGCAGCAGCAGCTGTCCAAGCTCACCCCACCTCCACGAGCCACCACATGCTGCAAGGACACTTGCTGCCTGCCTGACTCTCCTGGATGTTGTTCTTTGCTGTTTCCTACCCCTTGCATTTAAGTGATTCACTGAGTCATGGAATTTTCACCTCTCCCAGCTTGCCAGTCTTCAGGTACCACTGTCCTTGCTGCATCCTCAGGCTTCACACCCACATCTGCCTACAAACCATTTTTTAATGGGCCTTATTCAAAGTTTCTGCCAAGGAAAACCGTTAGCATGGAGAAACTAGCACCATCCATGAAGGTGGGATGTGGATGTGCATTGCTTGCACCAGCAAGTTAACTCAAGATAGCAACTCCTCTGTGGAGCACCACACATAAGAGCAGCCACCAAGCCATGAAGCCCAATATTAGTATACGACCTGTCCACCACCACCATCCATGCAGCCTCCCAGCCCACTCTGCAGGTCAGGACGTGTCCCGCCCATCGGCTGCAATGCTGCACACCTAGTTTATCACCTGTAGGAGACAGAAAAACCGTGTGCCTCAATAATAAAGAATTCACTCTTGCCTAACTGCTTGCCTGCAAATTGTCTCGAACAATGGGCAGTGGTAAGGGGAGGGGAGGCAAGAAAATATTTACATTCAAGCGTAAATTCCCACACTGGAGGTGCCCTGGGAGACTGTCCCACTGGAGATGCAGGGTCAGCAACAGGCTAGTGCTGAGCACCCAGCACTATGAAGGAGCCCGAAGGCGAGGAGATCCTGCTCACCCCTCCGGGGTCAGGCAGCACAGGAGGCAACCATCCCGCTGGAGGAATGTGTCTGTGTCATTTAGCTGTCATCTAGATAAGAGTGATTTCCACCACCACCTCAGGACCGTTGTTAAGCGTATCTGACACATCTCGGCTCTTTTCCATTCAAATGCCTCCTCAACCGGTTCAAATATAGAAGCTGCCTTTCATTAGCCCTAGCCTATTACTCATTTCAATACCACTCTGGTTAGAAACCTCGCTGTTAATTCGACAAAGCCTCCATCCATTGTGTGTTAACCATCACATACTTGGCAACCACCAGTTTCCCAAGCTCCCAATACAAATTCATCCGGCACCAGTAGCGTGTGCTCTTGTATCACTGCATGGAAATATATGGATGGAAAGTGTAAGGCTGTGCAGGAATTTAAAGATGCAACAAGCACAGCAAAGACATTTGATCAAATTTAGGTATGAAAAAAAAAGTTGAATTGCATTCAACAGGATTTAAAATTCAACTATTTGAGTATTTCTGTTTCTACACAAAACACAAATTGTTAATTGTTTGGCTTTTCCAGGAGCCAAATGATGAAGAGTCCCTCTACATTTCCTCTACATTTGATCAGAAAGACATTTTCCACCTCAATCTATTTACAGTGACCAAAATGACAACAGGGGAACAGCATTTGTAGGCTTCTCCAGTTGATCAATTTAAGGCAACAGGTAGGCAAATTTTAATTTGGAGGCCATTTTGTTTGGTTTTTCGTTTAATAAATTACTTCAGCCCATGGAAGAGGGGAGAGAAATTCCTCTGATAGTTAAAATGAGCATGAAAGTGCATTGCTCTGTCTGCCAGGGTGAAGAATTTTGGACAAAGAGGTGCATTTTGGACAAAGAAAAGGCAAGACCTAATTCTGATTTATTATCTTTGAGTAATTCTAAACAGCCAGAACATATATAAACAGGATTTCATCCAACAATTCAGTCTTCCAGAAAAACTTGATAATTTTCAAAAGGACTGTTCCAAGAGCAGTTCTAAACCTGCTTCCCTCCAGTTGGATAATGAAAGACAAACAATGCACCCGAGTACATTGATATAAAAAATTGCTGAATTGCGTCCAACTTGACAAAATACCTTTATAAACTTCCAAACTGCAAGCATCCAAAATCTCTTCTGCAGCCACAGGTTAGCTTTTTTTTTTTTTATTGTCATTACTCTGTAAAAAATGAACACAGCTGAATTTGGGGAAAAGACGTATTTTCAGCATCTTACAGCACATTAGCTAATGGTGTTCAAGTGTCCTGCGTGTTTCTTGCAATGCGCAATTTGACAAATGTTTGCAAGTGGACTATCCCCAGCAAAGCAATCCTTGCAGACAGTCTCCACCTGGCAGGGCAGGACAGAGATTTTCTAGGCCACCAGAGCAATGTTAACAGTTGGGAGGTCTGCATAAATCGAGAGTTCCATTTTTTCCAGCAAACTTCTCCTCTTTCTTAACAACTTCTTTTGAAAGCACTGCTAGGAACTCTTTAATCACAGAACTGCGGTACAACTGATGTCATCCCTTTTTTTAAATTCACGTGTGTAAGGCTGTGCATATGGAGGCTGCTCAGGAGAGACTGTTCTAGCAATAGGCAAAGCGGCTGATACCACTCTCAGCCTTCTGACAGAGCTCACAGCTATATCCCACATCCCAGCATATTTTCTCCTTGGGAAGTTCTAACCTCACTGAGGTAGAGACCCTGATCCAAGGGTATTTCCCTGGCTTTCACAGATTTTTTTGCAAGTGGCCCCTGCCGTTGCCTCCAGCTGAAAAGCCAACCCACAAAATGAATTTTCTCCAAGGTCATGCACTTCTATTTACCAGCTGGTGGGGTATTTTAAAAAATGAAAACTTCCTTATTGTGGAAGGCGCTAATTTGCCATTTAAATGTAATAGAGAAGGAGAGGAGATGCAACTAGAAATCTAATCACAGGTTCATGGTTAAACGACAAGCCTAGCAGCTTTCTTTTGTGCCCCGAAGGTCCCAAGCACCCTCTCTTTGCAAAGACAATATATAGCACATCCAAATGCAAATCTGTTCCCCTCTTTATTTCTATATTCAGCTCCCTGGCTGATTATCAGGAGGCGTGTGTGTGTGTTCAATAGGTCCTCCTGCTTCTTTAAAAAAGTTTAATAATACCCTTTTTATTTATTAGAAACCAAAGTACAAAGGATGCAATGCAGGAGCTCTGCAAGAGCATTAAAGGAAAGAAAAGCAAACTAGCTGAAGATACAGACTGGCAAGGGCTCAGTAATTCAATACTGTTGATTCTATAGACACCAACTGCTTTTATTATGCAGCGATTCTCTGAGGAGGAAAAAGCCCCACAATTATGAACTTGCAAAGGAAAAGAATCTGCACATCTCTTGTGTAAGAGCAGAATTCGCTAAGAAGGCAATTTAAAACCAGGGCAGTCTAGCAAACGTCTCAGCCCTGCCTTCAAAGTTTTCTTCTGGCGACTCCAAGGACTAACGTCCCTCCACGTTAAAAAGTTACATTAAAAAAAAAAAGAAAGAGAAGGGGTAAATGAAAAGCAGGCGCCTGGAAGGATTCGGCTGAAGGGAAGGGGATCACCGCTTCAGCCGCGAGAACAGCTCCACTTCACCCACTGCTGCTCCCACGGGTGAAGCCGTACCCCGCCGCTTAAGCATCCCCGCCTCGGAGCCCGTCACGGCGGCGACCATGGAAGATAATAATAATCTCATATTTTTCTTAATGTTTGGCTTATCCCGGGCCGCTCCGCCGAGCTCTGGGCAGGGACCCGGAGGGGACACAGCCCACCCGCCCCGGGTCGCTCCCGGCTCTCCCTCAGCATCTCCCAGGACGGGACGCGCACCGCCGCCCCCTCCCAACCCTACTCCCC